>WEIV01006293.1:0-66939 GCA_013390005.1 Calyptomena viridis | reverse complement strand
TCATTATTTCAGGAAGTGAAAATAAATATTACAGACATACAAGCCTCCCCACTTGCTGGTTATATTGAACAAAACCTATGCACCTGATACACCTGAAGACAGGTTGATGTGACACAAAAACCAGAGGGGCCAAGGAAAGGAAATCTGTGGAGCCTGTACTGTTTTCAAGAGAGTTAATCCCACCTGGCTTGTGAGGGTTTCAGGAGCTCACATAACATTTCAGGAATTGCATGAGTTAACATCAAGCTNAAAACAAGTAAAACAGGAAAATAAGCTACTCAGGGCATCCATGAATAGTACAGTAACATGAGTGCACAGAATGCTGGTTCTGCTCTGTACAAAAGAGCCTTTGCAGAACATTTCTGAAAACAGCTGGCAGAACTGAAATCAGATCTGATCAAAATTATCTATTTTAACTACCATATAGTAAAGAATATTGTAGGCNAAGAAGAAATCCAAGAGTCGTTTTAGAAAGAACAGATTGCAAGTATTTGAACAAAATATATTGATGTGTTCTCCTTGTATACAGTTTAGCTGCACTAACATGTTTTGTTATGGCTGAAGTTGTTTTTATAGTAGAAAGGCATATTCATTGACATAATTATAAAATACCACAAATGTTCATTATGTAACTAATTCCAACTTCTTGCTGTTTCACATGACTGAGCGCTAATAAAAATTCCCTCAGTTTTAAATGTTGCTGATTCTTTTCTCTCTACAAACACTTAGAAAATGAGGATCCTCTCCCTACCACAACCTTCAGCAGTTATGTCTGCAGCTGTTTCATCTATTCAGAATTGTAAGAAGCTACTGAGAGGCAAAAGTGCTCTAGTTACAGTAGAAATTCACAAATCACTGTTGACTGTTTCTAAGCAAAGGTCTGCTCTGATTGCACGATACATTATTAACACTTTGAACCGCAAGCATCCTCTCTTGGGCTGCAGCAATACAGCACATACTCCCTGTCAACATCAGCACGTATAAAATAACTCTCAAATAAGTCTCACCACAACTTTGAAAGTATGTTTAGCTGTGAATAGTTACCCGCTGTGTACTCACCAGTGCTTTGGCATTAGGATTAGCTTTCTTGTCCAAGAGAACCTTGGCAACTTTGTAGTGGCCACAGTGGGCGGCAACATGCAGCGCAGTCAGATAGTCATTAGTGACGTCATCTACAGGCACGTTGTGCTGAATCAGAAGCTGAACACAGTTTAGATGATCTCCTTGTGTTGCCATATGCAACGGAGACAAACCATTCTGTAGACAGAAAGATCCGACACTGATGGGTTATAGGATGCTCAGAGAAATTAAACTCCTCCAAGTTTTTCTCGGAGCATTTCTGGAGCCCAGAGAGCACACAAAATAAGATAAACATGTTCAGTGTAATGACGAGGGTTCTTACTCCAGAATTTAGAGCCTGTTTGGTTAGAGTTTGCAGGCAGCTCTACATTGAAGAACCATCATAACATACCAGCAATGCTCTAAATGTGGCTTCTTTCAGCCAGTATAGCTCAGCTAAATTGCTCAATTTAGATGAGTTATGTGAGAAACAGCACTTTGTGACTTTTAACACCCCAGCCAGGGAATTTACTGTTTCTAAAAGCTGCATTAAACTCTTCACTCTAATGTGGCCTGCATATACCAGACATGAGAGCACAGGTCAGAGCATCACAGTAAATGCTACAGCCTTCCCTCATCCCTCCACTAGTGTTTTCCTACACATGCTTACCTCACATTATACACCTCTGGAGACCATTCCTTCCAGTCAACATTGGTACAACAGCAATAGTTTCAAGAGCAACCAGGCTAAAAATCTGTAAATAAGACCTCCATGCTGTGACCTACCAGTGACAGTGGTAAAGCTCTTTCACCAGGGAAACACCTGAGGGAGATTCATGTACCAATGAACTGTTTCTCACAGTCCTTAAAATAGGTAACAAGCTGCCAAAACATATTATATTTCAGAGTAAAAAACAGGAGAGAAAATTCTCAGAAATTCAAAGGTGAATGATGCAAGATTAATAAATATGCCAGAATGAAAGAGGTCTTGTTAGCAGAAGTACATAAGCTCCTTCCATTTGTATTCTATTTTTTGCTTCATCCTTCTAATGCCAAAATGAGATTCGGGTGCAGAAGTTATTCTTGTAACACACAATAGTTTACAATCTATAAACGACTGACAGTTCACTGTGTCTGCATCATGAGACACTGAAACTTTTGCTTACAGATGCAGTGCCCTCATGTGACCACAGTTAGCAAAGGCAAAGTAACAATGCAAAATATTTTCACTGTCTTCTACTGTAGTTAACAGTAGAACAAAAAAAGATTAATTTCCCTTGGTCACCAAGCCCTCTTGATAACAATTTATAACTGATGATGCTTTTTAGGTGAAAGTAAAAAAAAAATCATGAAACTTCATACACAGATCTCCATTTTGATAATAAAGATCCTTTGGGTGAAAAGTGTCATTCTTCACAATAACAGCAAATAAATCACACTTATTAATGGAGTTAGAAATTGAGAAGATGATATGGGACTCCCTTGTAGGAGAGACTTGTACCAAAAAGGCTGACATTGATGGAAAAGAAGGGAAGAAACAGAGCAGTTAGATGCCAATTTGGGAAAATCAGCAAAATGATTGATAAGAATCTGTCATGAATGAGAGAAGTGCAGCAACTAGCCAGACTTTACACAGAAAAGCAAGAGACAAGAGTGGATGAAAGTTGATGAAGACAAAAAATAATCGGAAAATTGGTTTTTGTAATGACCTAAACCAGCCTTAATTCTGTTGTAGTAGAAGATACTCTGTAATCTTATACAATTCAGATAATATTTCAATGCCTTTGTCTTCCCACATTCAACATAAAAATATTACATGTATCGATGTTCTCCAATCCCATATCCTTGTTGTGAGAGACAACCCAACAATGAACATAAAAACTGATTTGGTACTTTAGGATGAAGCCACTATATAAACACTGTTACATTACTGGTTTTTAAAAGACTGCTAAAAAAATATTAAGAAGTGAAGAAGTTCAAATTAACTAAAGAGATTGACAGTCACACAATACTAACAAACAAACCAACCAACCTAAAACAAAAGGGGCCCATAGATATTAAACTAAGTATCAACTACCTGGCTAGGCAAACATAGAATTACATAGCTTATTTTGTACCTGTGTCAAAGTACTTTAATCAGAGAAAGTACCATTAACTCTGGTGACCCAAAAAAAAAAAAAAAAAAAGGAAAAGAGTCAAACAAGCCTGGAAAACCAGTAATTAAAAAAAAAAAAAAGATGAGCAGGATATAATTTCTCACACAAGGGCATATTCAGGACTAGAATTCCCTTTTCTTTTTGGCTGTAGAAAACCTCAGATAATGCATTAGTATTTTGCCCTCCCTGAAAATATATCTAAGGTTATTCCAGTGCAAAAAAGGGTCAGCACTACACTAAACCATCTCTAGCAGGAAATAGCTATCAAACTGCAGCCTGGTTATTATTCTGAAAGAGTTTTATATAACAAGAGAAAACTTTGTGAAGTTCAAATTCTTTCAAAGATGTGCCCTATTTCCAATAATATATGACTTAATTTGAAGAGAATGGAGCCACTTATTTTTGCAGAGGACAGTTCTGTAGTTTAGCGCCAAATGAATGAATTCATTTATGCTATTCAGAGGTACAGCTCCTTCTTAGCTTACCTTCTGAAAATGGTAGAATTAACACATCTGAAGGAAACTCAGGAAGCTCTGCACTTTCTCCTGTTTCCTTCTTAACATATAACAGCTTTCCCTCTTTTAGAGGAGGCTCCTCTTTTGCTGAAGTTGTTTATATAAACCTCTGCAGATCAACATCCAAAGTCTGTCTTTCAGCCTTAGGCAACTTCGAACCCACTATCCCATGTAATCATCTGCCTGATTTTGTCTAGTGAACTCTGGGCAGGCTGTGCGAGTCTGCTCAGGAAGAGCATCAAATTCAAAACCTACAGGCCTTGAACAGCCAGGTTAAGTTTAGGGATAACACCTGAAATTACAAAATCCATGCAACCAAGAAATTTAGTTTCTTAGGAGAAATTTCCATTTATGATGGTGGAAATGAAAGAAATAGGGTTTATGTTGTGGGGGTTTGGTGGTGGTGGAGTTATTTTGGTTGGGTTTTTTGAATTTTTTTTTGTGGGGGAGGGGTAGGGTAGCTGTGTTTTTGTTGGTATTTTGTGTTGGTGCGGGTTTTTTTCCTTTAAATAATTTATTGAGCTATCAGAGAGTGTGGAAGAGCCTTTCTCCCTGCACTGTGAGCTCCAGCCTCTGAGACTGGTGTGGAGATGGGCCCCTTGATGTTCCTGGACGTTTTCTTGCTATTCTCCCCTGCTCATGAAGTTTGCAAGTCAGGGCTGTGGGAGTCTATGTAATCTCCATATGCAGAGGATGGGTGAAAACTGTCTGTCAGATTATCCATGACAGCTCTTGCCAGTGACTCATTGAGTAGAGGAAAGCTGGTGCCAACCTCCCCAAACAAATGCTAAATATACTCCAGTAAGGGGGGAGGGGGAGAAAACAAAAGAGGGAGGAGAAAGCAGAATATAGAAGGGTGCTGAGACAGAACAGAACAGAATGACAGAAGAGAGAAAAGAAATAATAGAAGCAAACAAGAAATGTTGTTGAAACATATTGCTTACAGACTGACTAAAAAAAAAAAAAAATGTAGTGGAAGCTTATCTTGGGAAAGAACCTCGACAAACTGCACAGCCCAAATGCCAACTCTGAATGGGAAAGTCACAGAATGTAGTGGTGCTACAAAGCAGGCTGCTGCACGGAGGTTTGAAATCAGCAATAACAGCACAGCAGAGGCAAGTGCTTCCCTTAATGCCAGCCTTGAGTCTAAAGCAATCTGTGCACCCTGGCACAGATGATTTGAAATTCCCAGGAAGAATTTTGCATGATAATCTGTAGAGAGATAGAAAGTGGAGAAACTGGTAATCAGGCTAAGTCCTTAGGAAATACAAGCTGTCTCTGCAAAGGGACATTGCTCTATTTTTATCTCTTGTCTCTTCTCTAGCCTTAGGGTAATTTGGTGCAAACTGGAGATACATTGTAATCACCGTGTATTTACTCCAGGACAGTTACAGAGATTTTCAGCTGCTGAAATTTTGAGGGATAGGGTTGCCATACATGCCTTTTTGGTTGGCACAGAAGTCTTTTCTTGTATATCTTGATTTAACACATTTTATATATGCAGACGTGCACTACATACGGCATTCACTTTGGAGATCTCCCACACAGTTACTTTAAATAACTAAGAAATAGGAAAGTTATTGTCAAGGCCTTAAATGAGACATGCAAAATTACCTTTTAAAAAAAATGTACAGGGATTATCTCAGAACAAAAGAGTACCAGTTACCTTGGTTTTGGAAAGAATAGGGGCACCACGATCCAGCAGCATTTCTACAACCTGTTCATGGCCACTTCTTGCTCCACAGTGGAGGGGGGTCAACCCATCCTGTGGGATACAGAATTATAATTGATTCGTTTCAGACACATTAAAATATTGTGCACTTTTTAAAAGACCTATGATGTCCAAAGAAGCTAATTAATTCCTTCAGGATGCTGCTCTTTTGCAAATGAACAACTGAACCTGTTTATTCAAATAGACCAAGCACATTATAGCTCTGATTTTCTGGACATGTAAATAGTCATATCTCATTGGTACTCATGCAGTGGGCTACTTCCAGGCCCTTATTGTACAAGCATTAAAGTGGTAAGTGAACCTACAGGAAAAAGATGAGATTGCACTTCAGGTACCATTTGCCTGCATGCCTTTGAGAACACTGTGTCTCTCATTTGTCAGTGTGCATCAAAGTCAATGGGTAGTCATTTAGTCTGAGAGGAAAAAAAAAAAAAGTCCTACTCAGACTTTTTTTATTACACTGATTTCGACAAGTACAGCAGACAAGAAAACCATCTCAATCCCAGGTGATAGAAGTACATTGGATTCAATTCTGTCTCTTGTGCAGATCATGCTTATGTGACCTCCAGCTGAATGACTGGCTTGGAGTCAAGACATACCGTCAATATCTCTTTTAGAATAGCTTGCTTAGTAATAGTCAACATCCTATTATAAATACATACGTCAAATAAGGGGAAGACTCTTTTCAATGTTAACAGAGTAGTTCCAAACTGATTTGACTACTCTTTGTAACCCTGTTTACAATGCTCAAGTAATATGCTAAAGATTTATATTATATGCAATTTATAAATTTATAAATTATAGCATAAGTGCTATAATGAAAGATAGCACATATGCCCTGAAGAACTGCAAGAGAAGTCACACAAAGTTTTTCAATGCCCTATGATATAGAGCTTGTTACAAATAATGATGCCATAGTCTTCAGAAACTTTAGTTTCCTAAATACAAGGAAGAAGCCTTTTTCCAGTTTCTTCAGGAACTCCTAAAAACACATTTGTTGTATTGTCTAAAATATGTATGTCACATCATTTTTATAAAAAGGATTACCTAAAATTCCTTCTCATGCATACTAAGCTCACTTCATGCACATATACTCTATGTCTGTTTCTGTATGGTAACAAGTATGAGTAAGATACCTCCTTAGTCATACTTTTCATGCACAATTACAATATTCTTTCTTGGTAATTCCTAAACCACACGCTACTAGAATATCAGCTTAAGCCTTGCAAAGGAGAGGGAGGTGGCAATTCAGAGAGCCTTACTGCCTTCCTACTTCTCCTTTCTTGCCTTCTTCTAATAAATCTGTGAAAAACACAATGTTCTTACTGACATCTCTGAAGTCAATCCTATTGTCATTTCTGCTTTTATCTGTTATTTAAGCTCATGAAGTAAGGGAAGTGCATCTTGTTAAATTGATACTACACAAATTAAAGACATACTTTATTTAAGTAAAGACAAGGAGAAAAGATATCAAAACCCATGAATTTATAACCCTCAATTTATCAGCTGAGTTGCAAATGTTTTGCTGTAGCTTCACAAATGTTTAAAATGGTAATGCATATTTCCTGTACCAGTAGTTTCCACAGGTAAGTGCATATCAAGTACTGAGCAAACAATTAATACAAAAATATCAGCTACACAAAAAAAAACTTGTATGGGAAAGAAAACAAAATCCAGCAAGACTAAGTAACTAGAGACCTGTAGGCAGGAGCTGAAGATTATCATGTACATTAGATTGTTCATTCTTTTCACTTCCTATAATTATCACGTTCTCCAGGCACATCAAAGATAAACACCCAAGGAGATCAGGCACAAAAGTAAGTTAGAGAGCATTTTCCAGATTTAACTCCTCCCTAACTCATTTCATCAACATACCAAGGGTAGTACATATCATGCTTACAGAGAATGAGACACACTTGACCATCTTCATGTACCAATCTAGACCCTTAAAGCTACTTCAGTGCTCCCCAGAGCACAGTGGCCCAACCCTCTGAGGGTATCTGTGGCTGGCAAGGTTTCTGGGGCTCAGGAGGAGGCAGACGGTCAAGCTTGGCCAGCTGGAGCTCCCTCTGGTCCACACAGCAGTCACTACCAGCAGATGCATCACATGGCGTGACACACTACAATGCATGTAGGTGCTTGTCGGGACAGCTGATCTATAGCTATTGTTAACATGATGCCAGGACTCCCACTGCAAAGAGCAAATACACTTGTAGACAGATAATTTAGCTGTAGAGAATTTTTTTTTTTTTTTTAGTTTGAAAACACACTGTCTATTCACTGGTTTAGTTAATTGCTATATGACAGGTAAAGCAGGTAAAAAAAATGTGCAGAGGCAATCTGAAACACAGATCACAAAGATTTTTGTTTAAAAAATGAGAATCTGAAATTAAAAGAGATTGCTCTGAGCTCAGCAAGACTTTACTGATTTTGTCAGGGGGTTTTCTAGTTGCTTATTTACTGTTCACTTAGACTATACTATGTGAAGCAAAACATACATTACGTATATTACGAAGCAAACTTGCCTTAATATGATAGTCTGCAATGGCTCAGAAAAACCATTACAAACGATTATGACAATAATCTGCAGATTAAGGACTTTCTAAGTATGCACTGACATGATAAATCATATCATCTGCATTATCTATCCCTCCAGAGAGCCTGAGAGCAGCTCCAGCAAAGCCAGGAGAACAATAAGAGGAGTTCTGCTTCAGCACAAACTTGCCATTAGCATTGCACACCCATCTCTGAGGCTGCTCCCTTCTTTAGCTTTAATTTCAAACACACACACAAATAAATGAGACCTAAGCATTGTTTCTGGTTTCAGATACCTGAGTAGCAACCGTACCTAGTTACACTGGGGTCAAAACTGGCTTGATTTTAGCAGACACCGATGCAAGCAGTGAAGCCTCCCTGCTGCAGTGTTCCCCCCCCACCACATGTGGCTTTAAGGGACCCCTGAGCAGCACAGGTAAGTGCTGCACAGGTAAGCACAGGTAAGAGCTCCCTGTGCTCCTCGGCTACCTCTTATGCCTTATGGCATCCTCTGGGCTGTACCCCAAAGCCATGGTAGCCTCAGTACCACAAATCAGCAAGCATCAGCTTCTGACCCAGTCTACAAGTGACAAAACACAACACTCAGTAAAAGCTTTACTGTGATGTACATAATCAGCAAGAGCTTGTCAGAGTTCGAGCCAAATGCCAGAGCCTGTCTATGGCCTTGGCAGGATCGTGACAGGCACTCCTCTCCCCTGAGGCAGAGGTAGCAGGCACGTTTCCCCAGGGGAGCAATTACTGCTGCCTCCAGGGTTTGTCATCCCAGCATTGCTCAGTGACTCTGCACAAGCTTCAGCCCAGCAGGACTCGGTATCTCACAGCCCCTCCATGCTCCAAGTCTCCTGAACTCTTCACTTCATTGGCACTGCTGCAAACTGCCCCTTCTGTGCAATAGGGCAACAAATGAGGTTTGCTCTCCCTAGACACACAACTCAGTGCCAAGGCAGTTCTATTGTGTTTATTTTATATCTTAATACACGTGTTTTTTTCTGAAGCAGCTTATGTATGATCTGATGCATCTTCAAAGAGCACATCCTACATGTTTTCATGCAGATATGAATGCTGGCCTGTTATTTAGATGCTAAATCAGTAGAATGAAGATTATAAACACTTATTGTTAATCCAGGCTAAAACTTGCTTGCTGCCTGCTTCAGACACAAATTCATTTTGGCATATACAGTATTAAACAGACAGAGCAAATCAAGTTAATTTAATCAACCTTCCTAATTAAATTTTATTTTGTAAAGTCTTTTCTGGAAGACAGAGAAAACATAACTAGGGCAACATTCAGTAAACATGTTACATGATGCCTTAATAGTTCTTACCTCAGAATGCTAGTTAAAAACCAGAATGATTAAAACTGCCCTGCCAGCACATAGTTCTTGAGGAGCACCCTTAAGAAATCAGTACCAAGCCCCAAGTACCAGTTGCTAGACATGTCACACATTAAAAAAGGGACAGAGGGAAGATAAACAGCTGGCTAAAATAAACAATGCCAGCTGTTTCACGCAATAAGCGTGAATTAAAATGGAAAAAAAAAAAAAGACATCTGTCTCAAAATAGTTGTAAGAATTTTTTTGGCAATCACCTCATATGCTCACACATGACCTCAACTCCCAAATACAGTTTGCAGGTGTGGAAAAGTATTTATGGTGCTCATCAAATCTCAGACCTAATGAATACAGAGAAAGTGGGAGCTTACAGATGCCTTTTACAATAATTTAAACAGGATAAGGATTTAGCCCTTCACATTAACCTTTTGTGCAGCACTTCAGCACTACAGTTTCCTGGACCATCTGTCAGCAGCAAATGCAAATCCTCATGGAAATGACTAAGGAAAAGAAATCATTGCCTCAACTTATTAATTACTCAGGGAAGGCTTTATGTGAATTTATCTATAAAATAATTATGTTTGTGAAAAATAAAAGTAGGCTATATGTCAAGCATATTCCAGTATCCCATACAGAGAATGGATTGCAGGAACAGACCACAAAATGACAGCTGAATAGCTAAATCTGTCCCATCTAAGAGTCAGAGTAGTAAATCCTGGACCTGTTAGTGTTTCAATAACACAAAACAGTATGTTCTGCATACTCATTTAGAGGTGCCTTACAGACCTAAAACAGGAGAAACAAAGGTCTAAGAATTTCTGCCCCTGAGCAACAGAAACCAGCAATTTGAAGATTTTTTGTCCTTTCATATGGGTACTGAACCTTTGCCATTCACTGTAAGGAGGCAGTCTGTCTTCTATAATCAACACTTGCATTAACTATTACTATGGTGTGCAAGACAAAAACTATTTTAACAATGACAAAAAAAAATCTGCTCATCTCTTATGTACAAAAAAATATAGGAAAAAAAAGAGAGGTTTCACACTTATAAATCTGGTAATAGGAGCCTCACTTACTTTCACATGCAAATCCCACCTGTTTATCACACTGTGTGTGCATTCAGCACCTGCCCCTCACAGAACACACAAGGCAGAGCTCTGCCTGGCCATCCAGCTGATAAACATGACTTGACACATGTATCAGAAAAGACAGCCTCAGCTGCTCTTTGCCTTTCAATACATTCAGTAGTGGTGATGCTGTTGCAAAGGATATGACTGAAGCTTTTGTCATCCTGTATTTTTGTAAGGCCATTCTATATCTGGGACATGGAAAAGAAGGATGGTGCTTAAAAAAATGAAACGGCTACAAAGTTGACATATTAATTGTTCAGCCTCGGAAAACAACATTGGGTCAGGTAGGAATAACAAGAGAGTTTTAGCAGGAACATGTGTTGTAACAGCTCACAGCAATTAATCTTTGCTATAAAATATGACAACTAGGCAGACATTCTTGAAACCCTTTTTTCATCCAGCACCACATTACTCTCAGCCTTCCATTGCTTTTCCTATTTATTTCTAAATCCCTGCTGATGTACTCCAGCAATGCTCTTCCTTGTTCCTGACCATGCTCCTGTCTGCTAGTCTCCCTGAGCCTCCTCAGCAGAGGCACACCCACCCAGATCCAGCCTGGCAAACCCTCGCCAGGATGAGTCAGTGCTGCTGGGAGCAAAACTTCCACTTACTCACTAACTGCCAGAAAATGATGCCTCTGGTAATGCCAGAGAGTGCAACGATGAGTGACACACATACAGCACAAGCAGGAGAAGTTATGCAAATCCCTTCTGGCTTATGGAGAGGAAGGGTGTTTGGGGAAACAGGCAGTCTCTGGGGGAAGCCAGGAAAAACAATCCAGCGCTTCGTGAACCAGTCATCCCTTGCCTTTTGCCTCACTGGGAAGCTCTGCCAGACTCAGGAGTTGTTAATGCTTCTGCCCTCTTCCTAGATCCTGTTTCCGTCCCAGCCTGTATTTTTAGTTACGTAAATTATCCCCATGTCTGATGCTAGAGCCTGTGATACAGGAAATGAAACAGAACACGAATTTTCATAACTAGAAGAAAAGAACAAGCTGGACTCCAACTATATAAAGTAGTGGCCCCCATGTTTTGGCTGCAGTGGGCCATACAAGTGCTTGCAGAGAAGGCAAATAGTCCCTTGCAAGTGTCTTTCTTTGCACTCTGACCAAAAGCACATCTGTCACATGTGGCCTCCCTACCACATGGTAGGTTCACGCCTTTCAGCCTGGAAGCCCCCATTTAGCATGGAGGCAGCTAATATTTTAGCCCAGGAATTATATCCACTGTTTACATTATTCATGAAAAGTCATGTCTTCCATGTTCCTCAATTGGGAAAAAAAAAAATGTATCAATAAATCATCAGCAACTAAAGGTAAAATAGAAGAAGAACTAAAGAAAAACGTGGAGAGAATGAAGAGATGACAAAATAAATTTACCCGGTTTCTGAATTTGCTGCAGAAATAAAAAATATGAATGTGCCTAACAAGAACTGCAGGAAATCTCAGAGACTGCTGAAACACTGGAAAACCAAACAGAAACCTGTGGATACAGTAATAACTGTAGAAAAACCTATTCTTAGGTTATTTATTTCTTTTGTTTAGAATGATTCCGGTTGAAATTATACAGACTAATTAAAAATGGAAGAGGAATAGGTGATAAGCTAATATTTCAAGAAAATTACCATTGTCAAAAAGTTACAGGGACAGTTCTTGAGGGTTGCCTCACACAGACAGGAGTGTGTTGCACAGATTGCCGTGACAGGCCTCAGCACCACTAGTTCTAGGTTTACTTCCAAACATTTGAACTTTTTCCTTCTCTTTTTGTTGTTTTATTTTTGCCACTGTGTAAGTAAATCAAATATCCCCGGTTTAGTTGGGTTTTAACTACAGTAATTAGGTGTAACCATATGCATCAAGTTTCTAAGTCATTCAGGGAATAGAATTAGGTGTCAACCTGACGGAAACCATCCTTACACCCGACACATTCGCTGACAAATCCCAGTCAGCAATATGAGACTCATCAGCCACACCACGCTCTGTGACACTGCCTTGTGAATAGTGAAAGGCAAACATATACTGCAGTTCAAAGTTACCCTGTCAGCATTCAAATTCTGAAATATCTGAATTGAATTCTTGTCTTTTAGAATTTTCCTGTACATTCACTTCCATACCCAAGTGCCTAGAAGCAGTTCCTAATTAAATACTGCACAGAGAACATGGAATATGGCTGGTTCTGAGCTTTGCTATACAAGGTGTTTTGCACACTGGTTTAAGAGATGTAAAATGTTAGCATCCTACTGCAACCATTTCATAAAAAATACATGCAGTGCAGCTGTAGTAGCTTGCCAGGAAGGTGAATGATTTAAGCTCTACAGCAACAAACAGGTCAAAGGCAATAATTCCACAATCACTCACAGCATTCACACTTGAGCTTACCCTTGTTTTGGCGTCAATTTTAGCTCCTCGATCAAGTAGGAGTTTGACCATGTTTGCATTTCCCCTTTTCGATGCAACATGCAACGGCGTGATATCATTCTGTGGAAGAGAAAAATACATAAAACCAAATATGCATATGTCTGTCTTGCACAAATTCCATGTTTGGTTTGCTCTCAGAATGAGTTATGCCCAATTAGCTAAAGCATAACACAGTTTTGTTTCCCTGGGATCACAAAAGAAAAGGGAAGCTGTGTTTATCCACACATGTGAATTACTGGCCTGATACCTCCACATACACATTATGAAGACAAGCAATCAAGTTGTGGTTAGAGTTGTAAGACAACATGATTGTACCTCAACTCTCGGCTTTAATATAAGGGTTAAATTTATGCAGTTTTAATGACTGAATCCTAGCAATTTAATCCAGCTGTAATATAGTGATAAGCATTCATACCTCACAACTTCATGGGCCTTGTAGGAATCATAGAAAACAAATAAAATCATTGTATCTGTAGATGTAATTCAAAAGCAACAACATGCCAATGCTAGTTATTTCTGGACATTATCAGCAAACTCTGAAAGCCTCACAGGCACCTTTGTTTCGGTTCCATCGTTAATTTCACCTACTCAGTTTGGTCCTCTAATGGATGTAATTCTGTACTTCAAGTGAGGCTGTAAAGATGTGTATTTGCTTCCCTAAGTGGTGCCTGGCGGGCCAGCAGCAGGCAGGGCTGCTGCACATCCAGGACAGTTACATAACCAACGCGTGCGCACACAAAGGCACTTTTTTAACAAGATGTAGCTGGGATGTTTCTTCATGCTCTGATGAATCCCTTATTTGTGGCGTATGAAGGCCACATCCTGTATATATTTGATCATATGGAGCCAAGTAAAAATAAAAGGATTTAAATAGAGCATGCAGTTACTGTATGAAGACAAACAGAATTTTAAAGAACATGTTTCTGCGTGTTCAGGGGCAGTCCAAACAACTGGCTGCATAAAACCAGCTTCCCTGTGACTGAGCAGAAAGCAGCACATTGTAGCGAGCATGGCCGACTGAATCAGAGAGGCACTTGAATAGCTGGGTGTAGGTACAGGTGTCTTACCTGGCTAACACCGTTCAATAGTGATTCCTCAAAACTGCAGGTGAAAGAAGTGAAAGAAAACCAGCACTGAAAAATGATCCCCTCTCAGATGTGACAAGCTGACTCACAGCTTAATCATAATGCTGAGCTCATAATCCAGCTACTAGATTTTCATTTACACAAAATTTCACTATGGAGCTAACTCACAGCTACTAAAAGGTACTAATTAATATTATCACAGAGGTAAGAGACATGTTCACAAGATTAAATGACAGAGATTCTTTCTACAATATTAATGATCATTAGAGCATCAAAGTGACTGCTGTTCTAGGGTAGTTTTCATTTCATTAAAAACCAAAATAAAACAGAAAGATGCTTAGCACATTAAACAAAAGCGCACCGTGCCTGGTCCTTCCAGGGATGTAAAACTGGGATCGCTCAACCTCTGTTTTGTGAGTTGGTTTAAAAAAAAAGGAATAGTTCCATTTGGCTGGGAGTTAACATTGGATATAATATGGGTACGCTATATTACTTTATCAGCCACAAAGAAGACAGAAAAAGAAAGGAGAAAAACAATTAAGCAGAGATACTTTCTGCTTTTTCTCTCTTCCTAGGAGGAAAGATGTTACTGAGGTCAGA
The DNA here is from genome assembly GCA_013390005.1 of Calyptomena viridis. Taxonomy (NCBI): domain Eukaryota; kingdom Metazoa; phylum Chordata; class Aves; order Passeriformes; family Eurylaimidae; genus Calyptomena; species Calyptomena viridis. The sequence continues at coordinate 52,359 of WEIV01006293.1, read as the reverse complement.
GAGAGACAGAGATGAATTCCACTTTCCTGAGGAAAAAAAACATAAAAGAAATAATTCTTGTGTTTTCAAGTAAAGGGTACTGCAGGTAATTTATACTCATGGAACACCTTTTTCCACTTGCTGGCATTGATAGACAAAGAGGGTAACTCAGCCTAATAGACCCTAGTGCCCTGCTAATATGTCAAAATAATTTATTACCAATAATTTGCTGCTTCATACACAGACTAGAAGAAAAGGCTTTTCTAAGCCTCAAGAAAGAAATGGAAGAGGAAGGGACAGCATTACAAAAGGTAGGACAAATACCTATTAGAAATCTAGTTCTCATTCCGTTTGACACTAAGCTAAATCTAGTGCAGCACAGGGGAGAGTATAACCACATAAGAATGTGCACTTTGGATCTAATTACTTGCCAGTCTAGTTGTTCAAAGCTCCTGTTGCCTTAAATGAAGGAGAGTTAATTCTGGACTAGATGGATTAGTGGTGGCAGATACACACCTCAACTCCAAAAGAGATGACTTCCACTTAGCAATTAATGTTTAGGTCACACTGTTTGCTTGCAACCAGGGAAAAAAAATAAAAAATATCCACTTCCATGTTCAAAAAGGAGTCCTATTCACATAACCTTCATATTTCTGGTTAGCACCAAAATTATTAGAACAGTATAATTCTCTCTCAGCCTCTGACAGGGGCAATCATCTTGGCTGGAAACGTAGGAAAATTCTCCACCACCAAATAAGAACCGAGTTCACTTTGCAAGCAGGAGAGCTACCAATCCATCTTTGCTCTATATAATCACCTGTCTTTATGAAAAACATAAATTTGGTATCTCTAACATCTCAGACCCTGGAGTTACATTTGGTTGAAAATAGTCAGCAAGTTTATTTTACAAAGAGACGGGTGGAGAAAGGATGCGATCACTCTAGAAACCGTTTGCAAGGAAAATCATCCACACACAGCTACCCTGAAATAATTAATGGAGCAAGAGAAATCAAGCAAATTAAATTCTATTTATCCAGTGTAATATCTGTCCTTACGGATGAACAAACAGCTTCTCTTTCCTGGGAAAAGAGCACTACAGCACTCATTCCTTTAGAAGGATATTGCAGTTTTTATTGTACTTTCCTAACCTACTCAGGCAGTTCATAAAAAGAATTAAGAGACAAAGAATTAAAAATGTGTTTAGCCTTTTGCATCCCTCACATCTCAAGAAAACACTGTGGGAAAATGAAGGCGAAAAAAGAGAGGGTGCAAGTCTCTATTCAGAATTAAATTTTGCCATTTAGCTATTTGAGCTTTTACTGGTAGCGAAGAACATGAAGTAATAATTCTGCTGGCTGAGTGTTCTAACTCTTCACAGATGAAGAGATGCATTATATGAATGCTTGAATAACTGCACACTTTGTTTAGGTCAAACAACTTGTCTTTGGTCAATACAGTGTTGTGTCAAGTCTTAGAGAATTACAGCTAGAGGTTCCATACATTTAGTCCTTTCTCTTCTGACAATCAAGAACATGAACTGAGAAAATACTAAACCTCATCATTAATTTTTCTGATGACAAAACATAAAGCAAGCAACTCGAAATTCAGTTATTTGTACTTGTCACAAGAAACCAGAGATAAAAAACTTCATAATATGTGCAACTTTGGTGTAGGTTATTAACACTAAAACTGTGGTAGCAGCAAACAAAATAATCACCAAATATAAGGTTCTGAATTCTTCAGTGTATCAACAGCATCTGCTGTCTTTTCAGTCTATTTTTATCTGTTTGATCATCTATAAATTTCTCCCTTTGTTCTTAAGATAGAATAGTAAATCAGGAAACTTTTGAAGATGTTTTCCTGCAGTAATAAAGCTGAAATGCCTTCAAAAAGTTGTTCAGATCTAAATGTTGGAGTGCTGCTTGCCCTTGCTGTTGAAATATCAAGTGCTGGATAATGTTTCAGGCAGACCTCTCCACACTGAGATCCAACTTGCCATTCAACTTGAGAGTTAACAAATTCTACAGGGAATACGAAGCATAACTTGTGAGAATATCAAACTAAAACTATGCAACAAATGCTCATAGGATTATCAATAAGAACATCTTCTTCTTGGCAGATTTTCTGGGACACACGATTTGAAGTGCTCTGAAACCGTGTGTAGCTTAAAACACAAGGGATTTTTTTCTGGACCTAAAACATTGTGGATGGTGGCTTTCCCTTTGTCTCTATCCATTGCCTGTTGCAGCTCACCACCCCCTCACACAGGGCCTATGCCCCCCTTTGAAGCCTCATAACATCCACAAATATGATGGGTGAGGAGTGACCTGCCTTTATGTTCAGTAACTTTTGCTTGTTCCATGAGCAGAGGAAACACTAAGCCCTTTTAGCTGCAGGTCTCTATCTACAGCTTCACAAGAAAATTCAAAAAGCTTTGAGTGATCTTGTCCTGAGCAATAAGCCACCTACACTTCCCATCTGAAATGAGATCAGCTCCCCTCTGACACATGACGTTTTCTATCATATTCCACCACAGTAGTCAGAACGACTCCTTATTGTTACAAATTAGCAACATGAAATGGTTAGGCAGTCAGGAAGAAAACGGGAAAACTTAAAATTTGCAGAATGTAAACACATCTTATATGATTATATTTTAATGCATTTAGAAAATGAAGAGTTCCCCCAGCTTCTGGTATGCTCTGCTGTCCTACGGGATCCACTGTCTCCCATCAGACAGTCTGAGTTTACAAGCATAAGGATGCTAATAATAACTAAGAAAAGTAAACGTTTGCACTTACAGTATCATATTGGGCTCTGAAGTGTATCTTTAAAGGAAGGCATAAAAAGAAAAGGGAAAACCTTTCCTAGTCATTTGCTGCATTGACTTAAATACTGGTTGAGCAGCAGATCATGTAAGGACTATGAAGACACACTGCCAGTGTCACAGGAACTTGGTAATTCTTCTCACTGCCAATTAGAGAATTTATCTCCAGCTCTGAGCTCTTCTCTCTGCCCTTCAGTGGAGTGCAGTTTTAATCAGAAAAAATTACACTTATTTGATTTCAAATTTCACTTCTTTGACTTAAAACAAAACAGTTTCTCATCAAAATGTTCAGATTAACTTGGAATTTAGTAAGACAGTCCTTCTCAATTCTCAACTGACAGCAGACTCTAGGAAGAGCTTAATATTGACACAGAATGTGTGAATAAAATAGAAGCTGAAAATAGCCAGACTGCTAAAGCAGAAATTTCCTATACAGTCTGGAAAATCCCTCCAACCATTAGTGGTTCTTAAGAAAAGAGCATAATGTTTGTTGTTGCATACTGAAATTGTCAGCAACACTACTGCATGGACATTACCACTACTACCTGGAGGGGAAGATTGTGCTCTGCATTTGAAGATCATCATATGCAACTATGCAGCTACACCAACATGTGTATTTTTCTGAAACTTAGAATTGGAGATACAACACAGCAGAGTCCCTGCAGAGAGAAGTCTTATAGTCTAGTAGCAGTTTCTGGGATCACTGAGACTTGTATAGAAGTTTCAGAAATCAAAGATAACAACGGATAGTCAAATGCTTTCCAGGAAACCTTGCAAGAGTGCGTACTTTTTCAGGTTTTTTTTCCCCCTCTACTTAATGGCTATGTGTCTTGCATTGTGTTATTTTAGTTCTTGTATGCTTATATACTTCGCTTTCTTCAGGCTTGAGATGTATAAAATGAATCCTGGAAGAAAAGAAGGAAGACTATAGCAAGGAGTTGTTATGGCAAACAGCCACTGGGGAAATAAAAAGATGTTCCTCCCTTATGCCACTGTCACTTAGATATTGCCTGCTCTTTTTGATGGGCTAATGGTGTTCTGTTTCTCAGCCTCAGGGTCATCATTAATGCATGTTGTCCTCACACCACCCTCAAAATTACCAAATCCTTTCTCAACACTACAGTTAGCAAACTTTCTGCAGGCAAAGCCCACTCCCAGTGGAACAGATCTCCTCTAGAATAAGGAGGGCTGTGTATCAGAAAGGCTGTTCATCGGGTTGGATGCAGTTTTATGGCATAGTGACTAGCTCCTGTTTGCTTTGGCAATAAAGATGAAGATCGAAGGCATCTTCACACATCTTCACATGGAGGATTCCCTGGCTATTTCAGTCTTCTGACTTGCTCAAGTACAGAGTGGATCAGAGTCACAGAGGTTTCTTTCAGCTGTTGCTCTGGAAGCTGTAGATAATTTCTTCCTCCCTTTCTAATCACTCTGCTCTTCAGAGACAGGTGGAGCTTCAAACGCATGTCCTCACCTGAGCTAAACAGATCTTTCCACTGGAAGATCATTTCAGACAGAAGAATGATATCTCAAGACACCGTCAACTTCCAAAAGATAACTTTTTCCTAATTATAATTCCCAGAAAATAGTTTATTCAAAGCACCTCCCTGGTTGGCGTAGCAGCCTTGGAGAAACACTGATCTGCATGCCCATGTTGCTGAGTTAGCAGAGGTCGTCTGAACACACACCTCCATCACAGCAGGTACAACTGTCTGCTCTCCCTGAGCGCTGCTCCTGGGAATGCCCAAGCAAGGCCTGAGCAGGAAAGGGCAGGCACTCCACAGGACTCTGGTTCATAGCAAAAAACTTTCTTGCACACCTTACATAGGTAAAATCAGATTTCTAAGGAAACTGGTTTCTCATCCCTTCCAATGGCTCTTAGTTTCTTTAGCATGTATCTGAATACACCTTTCCAAGTCCTAGATATCCAAGTGTTATGCAGTCTAGAGATAAAGAAGAAATCCGCCTGTGACCTGTTGTCTTTCTCCAGCACCTCACACACTCTTAGGTTGAATTTGACCCAATTCTGGCAAAGAAAGTCAAGCCCATGGTATGAGGCCCTTGCAATAGCACCTGCTCCCAGCAACTGGGATGGGAACACAGCAGTTTTCACTATGCATATGGTCACTGTATACCAAAACTAGAGCTCTGAACTGACAGTCTGGAACAGGAGAGCCCATTTGGTGGATTTCACTTCTCCATACTAATTGCTATGTTGGTACTTTCAGAAGATGGGAAGTAGGTATCAAAATTATTAAAACTCTAGGTAAGACATCAATACAATTTGATTTAAAGGCACAAGTGGCTGATAAACAATAGTTTCCTTTAAATAACAGCAATTACCTTTTCCTGTTAAAAAAAGCTGATAAAATAGAGTGACTTAAAAGTGTCTGGCCTTCTTTTGGTTTGTAACTAGGGTTCATTAGCACCTCTCCAACATCAAATAACATTGTCAGTTAAGAGAATGGTGCCAGGAATCATTGCAATACTTCAAAGGCCAAGTAATGACTGCACTTACATATCAATATGACTAAGAGAGAAGGCTGACTTCACCTTTGGTTGCCCTTTATTCTCCTCCTCCATTTACTTAGCCTGTATGTGATTACCTCCCAGTTAAGCAAAGGGAAACATGGTGATGCAATGAAGGAATTTCCCAAGTTTTGAAGCATTTCAGAGAAGCTCACCCAGACATATGAAAATGTACTACAGAAAAAGGATGATAAACAGATAGAAAATGCCTGTTACTCTGCAATGCATACCTTGCCAGTAATTGTCACAGGTTTTTTGCTGGGTTTGAGCCCAAGAAGTCAAGCAATTTGGAATGAGTGTTTTTCCTTTTTTACAAAATGGCAAACATCCCGCTGAATAAGAAGATCTTGTTTCACATGAAATGATGTTAGGAAGGTTCTTGGAGCTGCCTCCTTGTTTATAGGCGGAATAAAGGGCATCATCACAATTTGATTTACAGAAAAGATTTCCATCTCTCCTAATGGGAACTTTGTTGTGCCATCTTCCCTGCACTTGCAACAAGGCAAGAGAAGAAGCACAGACACAGAAGTGCTAATGCAGTTCAGTGGAAGAGCTGGGATGACATCAGTCACTTGGCTGCAAGAGTGCAAACCTGTAAAAGTAGGTACATTTCCCTCTGCAGCCAGCAGGTACACAGGCTGACAGGCACTAACACCTGTAAAAGCTCCTGGAGCTGTGCCTATTTTCCCAGTTGCAGTGAAAGAAGGGAACAAGGGAGTATATGACAGCTGAGAGGCAGGCAGGTGTACATCGGTGGGGTGAGGGAAGCAGCTGCTACTGGATGTCACTGGAGACATCATTTACTTACAGTACAGCACCACTGCTCACCTCCTGCCCACACATTGAGAGTCATCACCAAGCTCATGTCTTTCCCTACTTTCACTGCTGGAACCTCTTTCTTCCCTCGGGCCTCTCAGAAACACAATGAAAACAGCAGCTGAATCCTTTGCCACAGTCTGTCCTCCTTTTTCTTACATCCTTTCATCAGCTCTTCTTTTCACCATACTTGCCCTCGGCCTTAAGGCTCAGAGCTCTGCCTTCATCCTATACATCCATTTATATTTCCTCCACCCTTCTCCACCTTGACTACACTGATGGTGGGAGCTGGCTATTTATTCTGCCCCCACACATTCGTCTTCATGTTGTCTCCTTCACACAAGCATCTTCTGTTACCCTAATCCTCCCCTCTTGTACAAATGTCTCCCCAGAATTCATACTTTCCTAAAGAGACTAAACATAAATCAAGAGATAGACAAGTAATGTTGATTAATACTTATTTAACAAGAACAAAGGAGAAATGGTTGGTGCTTTTGCAAAAGCACGAAGTTTGTTTGACATTCCCATCTTAAAGTTCACTCTTTGCACTTCTGAAAGTTACAGTACATACACATGGTGTGATTTTAGTTGGGTTACTGCCCTTCCATATCTTTGCTCTGTTGCTCATCTCAGCGACTCAAATAAAGGCCTTTGCTTCAGTAGGGAGACAGCACACCATGGATAGTGGTTACAGAAATTAAAATGAGAGACAATGAGGTGGCAATGAGCAGGCTGATGTGGGTCATTTTTAGTACCTGTTTTGAAGTTCAGGTAATCAAGGATCAAGCAGTGCTCTGTTTCTTGATGCTGACAATTGTACTTTACACACAATTTATCCTGGTGCTCTGTTTACCCACAAATTCACTGCTCTACCAGAATCTAACTTATCTTTGCAGTGCTTTCATTACCTGCAATCTGATAGACTAAAGAACAAAACTCAACTCCATATGACTGTTATTTATGCTGCAATTCCTTCTGTCACAACCACTTTCCCTAGATTTTCAACCATCATACAGTAGAGATGTGCTCTGTCTCTGGATGCCCCCACCCAGTATCACAAGTACAAACAAGCCGTTCAGTGCTCTGAGTCACAGCCTCGCCCACTGCTCTTCCAGGCTGCTGTCACTGCATTTGCACTCCCCCAGCTATCCCAGCACCTCTCTGATGACAACTAATGGAGGCAAAGCCTGGAATGTCTAGTTCTTGAGGAGAAGGCAATAATGGCCTTATTACTTTGGATGTGCTCTCCATAAGTGCCTTAATCCAAAACAGAGTTGCTGAAGCCTAAGACTTATTATTTTATTAAAACAAGCATAGGCAGATGGTATTTAGTGGTACTGGTACTAAATGCTGCTAATTGCTAATGTAGTAGCACTGCTAATCCCTAATCTTGTTTCTGAGTGGGAAAGAGTTGACCTAAGACCCCATTTGTCTTCCTCTCTTCTGCGATTAGAGCTTATGAAATAGTGGCAAAGCTGATGATGGTATGAAATGCCTTAATGCTCTATTTTGGTCAGTTAAAAGAACTTGGAAATCAGAGGTCAATGTTATGAGTGAAAGTAAAACATAGCCAGTAGCTTCCATAAATCCTTAAACCCCAAATCTACTCTTAGCTTGTGAATTTCATGTGGATCTAACCTGGGACTCCTCTCTCACCAGTAACATGAAATTGCTTAGTGATGAATGAGATTTGGAAAACATTCGGGGGGGGGGGGGGGGGGGTATATGAAAATTGATACTTTGATCCTCAGTGATCAGTTTGACCCAATACCTGGTGTACTCTTCTGACCAACATTAGTAGGTACTGGATCATGCCTTACAACAGTATCTTAGCTTTGGAGATCTATATTCATTCATAAAACATTGAATGATGCCATGTTGAATAAAGAGTGGCCACCACCAACAGTTTTCACCTGCCCTCCTACTTACACTTGAAGGAAAAATTCTGGTCTGTGTTGTTGAAATTTCTATTCCCACTCTATCACACCCACCACCAACTCCTCCTATTAATTGCAGACAATTTCTAAAAAAAGAACTATTCGCAGTCTAGTTTTTCTTTGCTCTCTCTTTTTTTTTTTATAATATAAGAAGTCCTATAAGTAAAATAGTAGTTTCTATGCTAAATAATCACAATATTATTTTATTATTTTCATGGGTTTGCCATAAACACTTTGTCGCATGTAAATATGTTCCTTAACTATAGAAACATTCAAGTTTTTAGTTATACAAGCTATCTAAAAGTAAAAGAAAATACTGCAGTTTGCTTTTCACTATGTGCCAATGCTCTAAGCAGTAGTATAGTACTTTTCCTCTTGTAAAAGTAATAAACACAGCACATGACCAAAATTTCTGAAAAGGAGCTACTGGATTATCTATGTGACAATTACCCTCATAAATATAATCTTGAATATATGTTGGGGTTTTTTTTGCCCTTTTTACTTTAATTGAAAGGCTGCTCCAGAGTCTCATTACTTATATTTAATATTAATGATTAAACAACTAAATATTATTATGACTTAATACTAAATATCTAAATTTCTAGACAACATTAATTCATGGTGAGTTTATACCTACTTTCTCTTACATCAGCACTTGCTTTCACTTAGAGTCCCTTTTGTTCCCTTGATTTTGTCTTCCTATAGTCCCAAAGGAACTGGAACATCTCCTACATCTCCTCTTTGGCTTTGTTTCGGTAAGGTTTGGTGAGCCAATGTCTTGCATAGCCTCAGTTTAGTTTGTTTTACTGGTTGTTGAGGTTTTTTTTAATTATTATTTATTTAGCTGGTTGGTTTTGGTTTTGGGGTGTATGTCAGAAATACCTTGGAATAACCTTGGAATAACATTTGCTTTCTTGTTTGTTTGTTTGGTTTTTTTAACTGTATTATGCGCACCACCCAGTGAACAATTAAAATAGAGGTCCTCCTCTTTCTTGACTGGTAGACTGTTGGAGAAACCAACCAGAGAAATATATGTATTATTTAGCCAAGAGTTTGACCTGTTTTCTACTATGACTTTCAATACATTACCATGTTCTGTTGCACCCTTTTTTACAGACAACCATTCTTGGCAGAAATTCCATAAGCATATTCTTATTCTTACAGCCCAAGCCACTGTTGAAGAAGCTAATGAGCATATAAATTTTTAAGACCTTCAGTAGGAAGTTCTACCCCAGCACTTCCCAATTTGAACCTATTCTGAATGCAAGCTGCTTTTCTACTTATCTGTATGCTACTAATCACACTCCCTGCTTTCCCCTTCTTAAAGCCCTGCATACTTTCATAGCACCTACTCAGCTTTCTGCCTACACCCTCTCTACCCTACCATTCTCCATCCTGGCTCATTCAATTTTGTGTTACCTCTGCATTTGCCTTTCTTCTATCTCTGGTCTCATGCCTGGCACCACAACCTCTTTCCTTGTCCTTCATAGTGCTGTATCCCTGTCCATATATGCGCGTTTTTTTCCCTGCTCTTCCAACTATAATCAACTTCCCTCTGTTGTTTTCTGTCCTTCATACTTCTCCGGCTTACATTAAGTTGTTCCCACATCCTCCCTACCCTGACCACACTCCTTCATTCCAATATCCCTCGTTGGTCTTCCAACAGACCCAACCCTTGACAGCAGATATGGCCATACTTTGGCTGGGCTGAGGTGAGGCTCTGCTGGCACCAGGCTTACAGAGCAGTCCAGCTGCCTCTGGGAGGATGGACCACTCCACAAGCAAGAAGGCCCAGCTGAAGCCACCATTAGCTGCTCCCCAACCAGCCCAGAACGGACTAAGGGGAAACCCCACAATATTTCACTTCTGGCTACTGACATTTTTTCATACCCCTTAGGAACTATCCTGTCACTCCCTGGGCTGTTTTGTGGCTTTGGTACACCACTTACAGGATCAGGAGGGTTAGATCCCTCACTCTACCATGGCTTTTGCCATACAGCTCCCATTATTGACTCCCCTCCACTTCCAGATCTCACTTCATTTTCTACCTCTCTGGTTTCTCAGATCTCCATTATGTATCACCTGACTCTCATAATATGCAGTGAAGGCACAGATGCTTTATTCACCAGTACACCTCCACTTCTTGCTCACTGGAAACAACTGCACAGCGAGGAGAATTCAACAGGGACACAACACTCCTGTCATATGTTAAAGCTCCAAGTGGAAGCATTTGTCTCCCAGCCTACCTTTTGCAACACTGAACTATGACAATATCAGCTCCTTTTGATGAAAACAGAATTTTTCAAAGGTGAGAACTAGAGTTCAGGTTCAGTTCAGCAGCCCAAGGAAACCCCCTTTACACCACATGGTAAGAGAACAAGCGCGGTCAGGTCAGGCCCCTCAGCTGATGAGAGCAATGTACCTTTCCACACCTCTGTGGAAAAAGTGTGTCAAAGTGATGGTTATGCAAACTAAACATAACTAAGATTTCACACTTACCCTTGCAGTGAAGTCCACAGCAGCACCTCTATTTAACAGCAATGTAGCTACATTGATATTTCCATAGTGAGCAGCTATGTGGAGGGGAGTGAACCCACTCTGGAAAAAAGAAAACAAAACACAACCAATAGATATTTTTAAAAAATATTTATTACTCCAAAATTTGTAGCATATCTCTGGCAAAAGCTAGTAATAGGAGTCTGCTGCAAGTCACCACTCCAATTCTGTACTAGTTTTCACTCACTGACATTTATTTATAGTATCTCAGAGAGATATAAATAAAATCATATTGTTATACAGGAGGGAAAAAAAATTAACATAATTATTATAGAAGATAAGAAGCTGAATAAAACTTTCAGTTATTCCAGAAAAACAACAGCAAAACATTTAAGTACTAAAGCAATGATCTGACTTTTATAAGAAATTAACTTCTAACTAGAAATATGCATCAGTATCATGTCAGTCTTGCAAGTTAAATCTCTTAGAGATTCTTTGCAGAAGTTCAAATACAAGTCATTTAATGATATTTGCTAACAGATTTTTATTAATTCAAATCAGATGCAAATGAAAATAACATCAAAGACTATTTTAAATTATTAATAAGGAATTTTTTTTTCCAAGGGTTAGTACCATAAAGATCAATCTCCCACTGTGGGCAATCACACTGGGTTTTGTTCAGACACCACGAGTTACCAGCCTAATTAGAAGATGCCTTACTGTTAAAATTACTTCTGCAACTGATTTTCATATTTAAGTAGTTTTACTTCCTTATAAAACAATGCTAAAACATGCAGCAATTCCATCAATCCTGCCAAGTACAAAATCTTATGGGAACTAGATGCGTTTCTAAATTGTTAGCAAGCCATGCTAGCTGCCACTGCCTTGCTTTGGGAGTTTGTTGCAGATATAAAACCACTCTCAGACCATTCTATGTGCTGACACCATCAAGGTAAGTGTCATGCAGAAGCCTAAAATCAGACCTGGATGCACAACATGACAGGGTTGTCTGCAGCTCTTAACACATCTGATAAAGATACGGTCCATGAGAATCCCTGAAAACTCCATCTTACATAATATGGCTCTTTTATGATGGCAGTTCCCAAGAATGCTTAACTCTTACTTGTAAACCCTAGTTTCAGCTGCAGAAAGCCCTGATATCTAAACTACAGTCTTCTCTAGCACATGCTACTTCATTTCATCTAAAGCAGGTGTCTATCCTATAAAAGGCAATGCAAAAAGGAGGAAGAAATGATGCAGCAGCACTAAGTCATGGAGGAGTGATGATGCATATATATATTTATATATACCTCTGTTGTTCTATTCACCATCATCTAGGTTAACACATTTGGAAGCAAAGAGGGGGAAAAAATGAACGGTTAGTCCACCACTGGTGATATGGATGCAGAAAGCTTCATGATTGCTATGTGGCATGGCAGCTCAGATGGCAGCACAACTGGCACACAAAGGAAGCTTGACGGAATGGAAGCTCAATGAGCAAGTATTTTGAATGCTAATTGTTACATGTTTACCAAAGTTCTTAAAAGTAGCAATTGCATAAACAACTAATCAAATGACTTAATTATACAATACCTATAAGCCCACCATTGCAGGAGTGGCTTTCATTTCCAAGAGAATAATTCGAATAATATTTTATTTTTTTCCATTCGCAAAATTTCTACAAGAGAAATTAACCCTGATTTAAACAGAAATGGAATGGTGGAGAAAGAAGCAAAGGAAGCAAACCAAACATTATTCTTAAGAAAAGGAAGTTATGTATAACTCTGCAGCAAAATACTTCACACTGTGGGAGATCTTTGCCGAATGTAATACACGTGGTCAGTCCCTGATAACATCAAAACTTTTTCCATTTTACAACTGACCTTTGACTCCACATCAGCATTGTGGTCATTCTGCAGGAGCAGAGCTGCTGCCTTTGTGTCATCCTTGCGGGCAGCGATGTGAAGGGCAGGAAGACGGACCTTCCCCTTCGTATCATTTTCAAGTAGCAGTGAAACCACTTGGTCGTGACCCTGCTGCAAAGCCACTGCCAAAGGTGTGAAACCATCCTGCAACATACAACGGGGACTATCAACACACACTCCAAACTTTCCAGGGGGTGGAAAGGGGAAGGGAAGAGGCCTCAGCATTAGTTACAGAGTACTGGCTCAGATTCAAATGCCAAGTGTAACATGGTGCAAATTAAAAGGACTCTGCAATGACACTGAAATTGAAGTAAAAATGTTGATGAACTAGGTTCCAAATGCTCAGAACACCTTTCCGGCCCTCCAAATTTAACATAAAGTTATAAGACACGAGCGAACAAAAATGACTGAGATTTGTGGAGAAAAAAAAAAAGAAATTACTCATTGATTAACAGTTAACTATACAGATACTTATTTATGTAAGTGTTTAATTATATAAAAAGGTATAAAAAGCTGAAATATTAAAATTACAGTTGTTAATGTTTCCAGAGTAAATTATCATCCATTCCCTTCACATCTACAGATTGTAATCTAGATTTTTATGATTTTTTTAGAAAAAACACAAACAAACTAAACCAAAACCAAACAAAATCCCACACTTGAGCTCTAGACTCTGATATATTTTTATGTGGATTTAAAATACAATGCCTGAATATGAATACCACATTCTCCCAATATATCAATTGTTTTACTACAATTTCCATTTAGGAAAATTTATATACATGTGACAGACAATCCTCTTAACAAACAGAAATTATTTCGTTCAGATTAGCTAATAGCCAAATCGAAGGAGAATAAAAACCCGAAAAATAGATTTTTGTTTAACAGATTTTAGAGCAGACGCCTCAAACACACAAAAAGTAGAGTCTGGGATGTTTTGTGGATTCTTAGAAAACTAAAGAATGAAAGAGTTGTCATTTAGATTTTGCTCCTACCCAAATATTTAACTGTCATTCCAATCCAGTAACACATTCAGCTTTGCCCAAGATAATACCCATAAATCACTCAAAAAAATCACAAAGGCAAATTAGTTGGGATATTTATTTATTATATTTGTCTCTCAATTACTATATCCAAAGCTTGTATTACCAAACTTCATTACAGTTTAGTAAGAAAACATCTTCTTTCACTTTTCAGCTACTGTTGTCATAATGAAACTGTGTAAGTATGAAATAAAAGTGCAGCAGTGACACAGAAGAATGTAGATCCTCACCCTATGTCAAAAGTGCAGAGTTGAAGTGTTACCTTTTTAACTATTAGAATGCAAAGTAATGTTTTGAACAAAGAATTTCACTCTCTAGTATACCAAACAAGAACACCTCAATCTAGGAGGAGAAACAGGAGGTGTTCTGAAAAAGAGCATTTTTTCAAAATTCGGGGTGGGGAAATCACTGAAATTCCTTTAGTGCTAACAAGTTCTTTCCCCCCCCTGTTAACTTTTTTTACCCTCATTTAAGTAGCCTTTCCTGCTGCCCCCAGCTCCCCATCCTCCAGCAGCAGGGCAGGGCTCTGGGCTGCAGCCCTGGGCAGTGAGTGGCTCCTGGGGTCAAACACCTCAGACTGTGGGAGGAGAGGGGCACAGAGTGTGAAAAATGCAGCACAGCTCTGAAGGCCAAAAAGCCTCCATGAGCACACCCACAAGAGGGCTCTGGCGATGGAGCTACACTGTACCTGCAGAAATGGAGGCTCTTGCCTGGAGAAACCCTGGAGACCTTGGCTTCCTGCTCTATGTACACAGCCCACAGCAATGGCAATTCAGCCACTTCACACAGAAAAAGGGTGTAGATATCTACAATGTCTTTGCTTATTGGGCTTTCTCTTCTGCTAAAAAATGCTGCTAACAATAATATATATTTAAAAAATAAGCCTAGGAACACATTTTCTCCTTTCCCTAAGGAAAAAGGAGTGGACAAAGGAGTTGAAGCACTTAATTTCAAGCCCAGAACTGCCATCCCCTATATCTGCAGTTTCCTAACTCTGATGGGAGTTGCCCATCATTCCAGTATGTGTAGAGATTGCTGTAGCATGGTCAAGCAAACTGCAACCAGGAATATTAGCACTGACAAGAATGCATTTCCACCACATGCTCCCTGAAGGTGCCAGCTCACAAAAGCAATTGAAAAGTACTGTGATGTAAGCACTATAATAACGACTGCACTTTAAAACATGACAAAGCCCACCCAAGGAAAAAAAAGAAAAAGAGCCCCAAAAAACCAAAATAATTCATTTTACAAAAATAGAACCAACTCTTTATTTAGATTAAAACACCTTCATTAAAGAGCTTTATTTTTAAAGAATATTTACCTAAGTGGCAATCGTTAATTACAAATGTTTTTGCACTTCAAGAGACAAAGAGAAATCATTTATATGCAAACTTGGAACAAGAGAAAGTTAAAAAGTATCTATAAGCAACTATCTCAAACAAGAAAGCCGATAAAGGCAACAGTGTTTTGTAGTCTGATGTATTTGAAGGAATTCTCCATGGGCAAAATTAGATTGCACTTTATCATCAAGCTGATTTGGAGAAAAGCTCAACCTGATCTGACACAATGCTCAGGTGAAAAACAATACCAAAGAAAAGGAACTAAGTATTCATTCAGAATTTTTAAAAAATTCTATTTTCAGAAAACCATACAGTGGCAAGAATATATTCAGAATTCAGTACTTTAGAGGTTCTGTGTTCCTTTCCAAGTTTTTACAAAGATTAGAAATTAGTGTTTTGAAAAATGCAATTTTCCAGATGTAAAATATTTCATTTTGTTATTTCTTGACTTTCATATTTTTGAGCAATTCTAGAATGTAGCTCTGATGTACATTTCCAGTTATAACTTATTTGTAGTGATTTTTGAAACACAATTTTATCCATTAGTGATGCATTTTTTACAGTGCTGAACAAGATTCCATACCTACATCTTTACACAGTGATACTATGAGGTATAGGGTGGCAACACACTAATTTTGCATTTCAAGTCACCCTGGGTTTTCCCTGATATCCCAGGGCTGGCTCCAAAGCATAAGTAAACAGTTGTTCTTGCCTTATGGTTGCCACCCTTCTCATTACTCACTATTTTTAATGAAAGTACAGAGAGCTTTTATATTATACACACAGCTTCCCTGTTTCAGCACTTAAACTGAAAGATTACCAGTTATGAGTAAGAACACATCTATATTTAGAACTGCTTCTCATTAAAGTATTTTTTTTTATTTTAGAAATGGCAAGAGATAGTTTAAATTGCTGAGAAGCCCATAACACTATTCATTAGCACACTTCACAGAGAGCTTTTTTATAGTCTTTAATTTTGTATTTAAAAGACTAGTTTGATATAAGCTGGCAGAAATCGCTGCTGAAGCACATTTCACTTTGTTCATAAAGTGTGAAATTCCAACTTTTACCTCTGTGGCAAGGCTTTGACTGGCACCATTGTCAAGAAGAAACTTAACAACCTCCAGATGGTTTTCTTGGGCTGCCATGTACAGTGGAGTGAAGCCATTCTGAAACAGGAAAACAAGAGTGTAAACACTCCACAAACATTTCATATGTACCACAGATCTGCCAAACTCAGGTAGATGAAGAGAAAAGTGAATAAACTGTTCGATCACATACCAGCTAATGGCATGATCTCCCTTGACTTAACTGAAGAAAAGAGAGGGGCAATATTTAAAAGGACACAGTGGAATCTTTCAGCTGACCAGATATAATTCCCACAGCTAAGTCAGAATAATTCCTTTTACATCTGTTGTGAAGCTAAATGAAAAATCAATCTGGACAGATGATTTGGTAAGCACTGAGTTATGACTCCTGATAAACACAGCCACAGCACTGGAAATGCAAAACGGGACAGAGAAATACAATACAGGTCTTCAGTGAAAGCAAGAGCAATGGCTCTTCAGAGTAATTGCTATTTTTTTCCTCTTCTTTTCATTAGCTTTGACTTCTCTTTCACTTGTGCCAGGTACTTATACCTTCCATCTCAAAGAGCTGCCTTCTGAGCATGGTCTGCTTATGGTCACCGAGCTACTTCATATTTCAGGCACCAGGAGATCTGGGGATCACTGGTTCTCAGCAGTTTGAGACAGGGATTTATCAGTGTTTTCGACTACATTAGAGCATCTCTCCAATTATGCTTAAGTGAGTGATTTCAATCAGTGCAGTGCAAGTATTACAGGCTGCAGAGCTTAACTCATTCTTCGTAAGTGTCTTACAGTCAATGCTTTTGTCTTTGCCTTAACTGTGAACAGGTCACAGCCTTTGAGAAACTGAATTTTTTGGGACTATCATTAAGGCAAGGGTTTTTTTTTCCTATTGCTCTAAGAATTTCTGAAATCTCTGCTGAGTTACACAGGAGATTGACTTAGATTTTGCAGCAAAGCAATGGAGCCAGAGATGAGCTGAGAAGAGTTTGGCCACATATTTGCATCAAAGAAAAAAAATCAACATTTGG
This sequence comes from Calyptomena viridis, assembly GCA_013390005.1. Classification (NCBI taxonomy): domain Eukaryota; kingdom Metazoa; phylum Chordata; class Aves; order Passeriformes; family Eurylaimidae; genus Calyptomena; species Calyptomena viridis. Next base: position 35,351 of record WEIV01006293.1, on the reverse strand, counting down.
GGCTCTGGGGATATGAAGGGAAGCCATAGTCCGAGATCTATAGGAGTGAAATTGGGCTGAGTTATAGCAGCCACAGTGAAAACAGCTGAGACATCTGACTGTCACAGCAACGGGGCAGAGCTGCAGGGCACAAATCCAACACAGAGCACACAGGAGAGCTCAGGTGACCAGAGGCCAAGCATGCGGGCAGCTTCTCTGGCAGCAGAAACAAATAGGAGGTCAGAACAAAGGACAGTTGGAGAGGAAATGGCATGAACTGGATGTTTGATCCAAGAGGAACTTTACCACCAGCAAGACACTGAACAGCTGTGAAGCCACATGTTTAAAAGGCTTGCACAGGCTGCAGGGTCTGCTGCTCTGCGAGTGTTTTGATAATTTGGTCTCTATTCAGAAGAGCACAGCTACAAGTACAGAGCAGGCACTGAAATCCTACCAGAGCCAAAGCCTAAGGTTAGCAATGTGTTAATGCACTCCTCAGACTAATCCCAGTCTAATGCTTCAGTTACCATACAGTCAAAATTCTTGTTAATTAAAAACAAAGGAACCAGATATATCACACTACAAGTTATTATAGTGAATAGCAGTCTGGCATTTGTCCCTATCATTTCATGGCATACTCAATATCTATTTACTAACTCAGCTGGAAACAAAGATTATTTTTTTTTAGTTTCAAACATTTGCAGTTAGAAAGGAAGCAGGAAACACTAAATAATTATTAGATTCAGGAACTAATGAATAGGCAAAAAATTCTCAGAACCAAGTATTATTAGCATTTGGAGGCACAGCAGAACCTTTTTCCGTATGTTAGATTATTTTAAGGTTTTTAACATTCACCCCCCCACTTCATATTTTCTTCTCTTTAAAGAGGGGCTGGGATTGCCAGAGAGCCACAAGTTTAAGGAAATAATTTTGTCTTCAAGAGGAAGAAATAGCCCTTAGAAGAGGTAGAAAATTCAGACCCAGTAAAAATGTATGGTTGGTGGGGTTTTTTGTTTGGTTGTTTGGGGGTTTTTTTAATGGACAAGAAGATTTGGTTAAAGGCCTTGCATCCCTTACCCTGGCACTGTCAGCATGGAAGAGCTGTTACCTTCAAGGAAAGAGGAGACAAAGCGAAACCCACAGAAAACAGGGGTAGTGTCAAAAAAATTAAAACAAAAAAATCTTTGAATAGTCTCCCTGTGGGTATGCCAGATTCAGCAGAACTTTATTCTAAGCCTTAAGAAGGCTCAAGTGATGCTCAATACCACAAACAAAGCTGGTGCAGGGGCAATTTGGTAACAAGGAGAATCACAGACCTCCTCAAAAGACTAATCCCAGCTGGGATATCTCACTGCCAGGTATTGGTGTGGAATGGGCAATATGTATGTTACATGTATGTCCCAAGTAAAGACATCAAAGGCATCCATAATGGGGTGTAGGGAAAAATAAATCTTTAATTCTTGAATGTTAGCAAAATAAGGGTAATGTGTGGCAAAACCTTAGAGTGTATGGACAACGAAGTTATATAAAATGTTTACAATCTCAGATTATTTTTGTTTCAGGGCCGAATACACAAGTTCTCAAACACAAGCAGAAAGGATCCTGTCAACCCCATCTTAATTTCTTTAACAGGCAAACCTTAACAGCTATAGAAGAATTTATGTAAAAATACTTTTCATTGATGTTATTGTTCTCTTTATATTTCAATTATATAATGCCTGGAACCAAATATTGCTGTATCTAGCTAGCATAAAAGAGTAAGAAAGGAGAATTGAGCCACCTATTTTCTTTGTCCAGGTGAAGAAAACAAGAAATATAGACCACAAATAACTAACATTCTTGAAATAGATTCTATTAAGCATTTAATTCATATTATTTGAGAAACCAGCAAAAAACCATAATGCTTTGTTAAAACATAAATTTTTTAATTCTGCATTTTAACAAACATTTCCTATCATGCTCACATCTTTACATAGAGAAAAACAGCAACACTGGGCCAGATGAGAAGACTGTCTCTTAATCTGAACCATTCTCTAACACTATCTGGTTCCCAGCCAGCCCCTGAGCAGGTAGAACAGGAAAGAGGTGGCATGCAGGGACACCTCTGGCACAGCCAGCTGACCTTCAACAATCTGCAGTTTATGTGTTTTTTGAGTCAGAGTTTTTCTGTTGCATTTTACTGCTTTGCTTTTAATACTATCCCTGTTCTCTCTTATTTCAAATTTCCTATAATTGGCTTAAACATTCATTCAAAGGACTTGATCAAAGTTATAAGCTCTGCATATGCTTGCAGTGCCTCCTTGTACAATGAAAGGGGATGAGGCTCAATTAAGCCTGAGAGAGTGAAGTATGTGAAACAGGATTTCTTTATTTGCACACATTCTCTCCTACTCTCCTGTTCTATCCTTATCTCTTCCAATTCTAACAAGTAGCAGCTCATAGGATACTTGTAGGGCAGATCTAAGGTTGAAGGGTACGTGCTTTACTGTGCTGCCTGTTACACAACCACTTCCGGTATCCTACAAACGCCCCTGGATGTGCCTCCACTTTCTTCATCTCCAGGGGTGTGCAGCTTTGGGACAACTTAAAACAGAGACGTTATTTCTATGTTTTCTTTGTTGATATAAATGAGGTAGGCAACTCAGTGTTAATCCCAGGATTGTTGACCTCCCGTGTGGGAAAAGACCTGAACACAACCTGGGATTTCACTGCACTATCATGGCTATGGGGGAGGATAAGTCCATGATGCCTCCTGGTACACACTGACCACCTGACAAGGGGTCAAGCAGATAAGGGAGAGCTGGAAGCATTTAAGTTTTAATTGTATGTAGAGTTACAAAGCAGGAATGAACTCAGCACTACACTCACTAAAGAGCCTGCTTCAGTAATAAAATGTCAGCTCTCTGTTCAGACTTTGTCCTTGGACCTGTTGTTACCTATGTGTGTGGAATGGCCAAAAAAGAATGTTTTTCCATTACGGTATATTCATCTCACCATCTCTATCAAACCCTATTTTCAAAAGCCAACATTAACACAATGGGATCTATCAAATATACTTACTAATATTACAGTTTTTAAAGGGAGAATAATTTTAATGTCAGCAAAGTTTTGAGTTCCACCAAATAGGGACATGTTACTTTACCTGAGACTGTGCATTGACATTGGCCCGATTTGTAACCAAAACTTTGACTACTTCTGCTTGTCCAGCGAGGGATGCTATGTGCAATGCTGTGTTTCCTTTCTGAAATTAGAGACAGTGATATTTGAAAGAAGTACAAGACCTGAGCTTGAATATGTACAAATGCAATAAAGAACAGATTCTACTTCAAAATACAGTATTCCTTGCAATAAAATACTCTTACTAAATATTTCTAGTGCTTGAGTTATTCTAGAAGACATGTATAGAAATCAAAACAGTAATCTACAATTTGTTCAGTAAATATTCTCCTTAGTAATCTGTGACATTTACTATCATCTAAAAAGTTCTTATTAAACAATTATTGAGATCACCCCACCAGTGGAAAATGTGAAATTACTGCTGCAGCAATGTCTGTAATCAGTTGGCCAACACCTTGTGCCCACGCCATCACTGTGAACAAGAGAACAACTAGATAGGCCTGGCTGACCTTTGTTGCTGCATCCACACTGGCACCTCGCTGTATCAGTTCAGAGACAACTTCTACATGTCCTTCTTTGGAAGCGAGATGGAGAGCATTCAACCCATTCTGATTTAAAAAAAAAAAAAAAAAAAGAGAGGGTAAAAAAGAAAAGCAAAAAGAAAGATTGGCAAAGACTTTCCAGTGAACCAAGCATATCAGGAGACAAACTATTATTAACCCATTGGGAAGACTGCTTCCAAAAGCTACTCTTAGGTAAACTTTACAAGAACTAGATTATAAGGAAAGAGTAAGAATTAACTCAAGATATACTAGCTCTGAGGTCTCAAGTTCTGTGTGCTGTCCTGTGAGCTGATGTAATACAAATAGAATGTAAGATAACATTAAATAGTACAACATCCTCCAAGTGCAAGTGAAATGGTGTCTGGGTAAGTGGTACGGTGTTAATTGGGCAAAATATGTAAATATGGCTCATCAAAAAGCATGTAAGTTATCTTTGACATGAAGTGCAACTATAAAGAGAAATTCAAGAAGCTGAGAAAGGTATTTATCCAGCAAATTTGATCAAAATATTCTTTAACCTGATTAGAAATGTTGATGTCCACTCCATTTTTTAAGTAGTCGAGAGCCTTTTCCAAGTTGCCAGCTCGAGCAGCTCTCAGGTAACTTGCATTTGTGTCAGACTACAAGAAAAAAAGGAAAAGTCTCATTAGAAATTACAGCACAGTATAAAAACACATTCACTTGGCAAAGGAGTTACTAATGATGCAACATATGGTACATACATTGGTACTATTGGTACATTGGTACAACATATGGTACTATACATGAAAGGATCCCAAATCACCAAATGTGGGTCAAACGCTGCCCTCCTTGCTTATGCACACTCCCTGTGGTGTGAAGGGGCTGCCTGCCTGACTAGGCAAAACAAGGCTCCACTTCACATACCACATGAATTATGTAGCACTGCCTAACACGCAAGGCCAGCAGACAGGGACACATCTGGTACCCAGCATGGAAGACAAACACGGTGAAGCTCAGGACGAGACTTCATGAAAATCACTCCACTCTTTCCAAAATTGCCACACCACCTTTAATATGCAAGCTGAACCAGTACTGTGAGATCTAACATGACAGATTTAAAAAAAATTCAAAATACTCAACACTGAAGGACTGGATTAGAGGAACTAAAAAAGACCCATGGTTCTACAAATTTTAAAATCTTGTATTTGATTACATTTTGGTTTATTCATTTTATAGCACAATTTTTTTACTATGTCTGTCCACATTCAGTGAGGAAGCCAGAAATCCCTAGATACAGTGCCATTACCTAAACTGCATTTTCCTTTTTTTCAGATCTTGCATTAAAGACAGCTGTGCAAATGTGCTTTATGATGACTTCAGCTTGAATGTAAGGATGGCAGAAATGTTTGTTAAGTCATGAAAGAATCACTGAAAGCAAATCCCTTCCACAGAGGGTTTTAACAACAAGTTATGCAAATATCCACTGAGGACAGTTTAGATAATGCTGATCCTGCCTTGGAGCAAGTGGAACAAACTGGGTTAGCTTTCAAGAGGGACAAATTGTATAATCTGTGATTTTTATCTGTGCCATAGCTTTCCCTGGCATCTTGGGCAGTCAACATACTTTTTGTGCTCTCTTCTCAATTGTTATAACAGGAATTGTCTTTTTTTTCCCTGCTCAGTATCATTTCATCACAAGCTTGCATCACTGCATCTTTAAGTGCTTTATGATCCTTTAAGGTTATAAGAGAGTGTAATAATTACCTTTAGAGAAAAAAATAAAGGCAGTGAGTGCTAAGAGAAATACAAAACACTGGCACCAAAACTCTGTCACTTATCTTTTGCTCAAATAATTTTTTAATTTCTTTTTAAATCTCAAATTTCTGGATTTGCTATAGACTTTTCTCCCCTCCTGTCAATGCAGCCACTACAAACTGGATGTTCTGCTCAAACATTGCTTCAAGCCCATCAGAAGCCACACCCGTGCAAGATGAAGCAATCTTGGGCATAACAGCAAAATGGTGAGCTGAAAGTCTGCTTTTTCCTTTGTACCCATACAAGTTACAAGACTATTTTACCAGTACTTTCAATACAGCAAGCTGTGTCTTCCAAGGAGAGAACCACTACTTAAAAAGTCCTCATTTTCTCCTGAGTTTTGCACACATGGCATTCTGCTTTGCAATGGTAGGCCACTAGCTTACAACCTTCCCTGCTCTTAATCATTCTTTTCCAAGAATACCACACTGATCATTACAAACCAACTTCTTGGCAATGTGCTTCCAAAAAAACCAGCCCTGAAATACTCATGTTTAATTAGGTTTTACTAAAAACAAGGTGCTGCTACAAACTACACGGTCATAACTGTAAAGACTGTGGGGAAGAAAAGCTCCCTTGAGAGGTGCAGTAACACACTTTCATTTGGAAGATCATCTGAAATGTGCAATGCAGATTATTACAGGAGACAGGTCATATTCTCAGTGCTTAGCAACAGCAGCCACCAGGGTAAAAAACAGGTCAGCATTTTATCAGCATTACTAAAGGTATGAGGGAGGACTCAATAGACTGGGAGCCTTTTTGTCAGAGAGCAATGGCATGTCTGTTTGGCACAGTCAGCAGGTGGACGAGAATTAACATCAGTTGTTTACAGCTGCTTCTGCATGGTGAAGGGATGTGCCAGAGCAGCTTGCTATGGAAAAGCATATCCTGCCAGTCACATTAACACATGCCAGACAAGGAACACTGCTCATATTCAGAATCATTTAAGCCTTTCTATTTGCTCAAATAAAATGGAGGGGGAGAGGCAGGAGGAGTGATAAACAGCTGATATCCACATTAATCCCTAACTGCAGTTTCACTGTAGAAGGAGAGCAATGCCTGTGTTTTGCACAGACTTGGGCATGACTTTCAGACTTAAGGATTCTTGGAAGACTTAAGGACTCTAGGAAGCACTTGCTCACCAACAGGAAGGAAGGACAAAGGTTAGGTCACACTTCCAGACTGAGGACATATAAAAATGTTTCAGACCATGTTATCTCAAGTGCTGCTAGGAGATGCACAAACACATTCTGGAAATCCCCCAAGCAAACAGCTTGCCCTTCTTTTCTAGTCACCCCTCAAAACTTACTCCTTTTGCTAAAACTGTCCAGACACATCAATGACACCAGCAGCCAGGCTGCCATCCAAGCAGTGGGGCTGGTGTGGTGCTGGGACCAGCATCTCTCAGCCTGGACTCTCAGTGCTCAGACAGGTACAGGCTCCCAGGACAAGGGGCATCATACAGCAAAAGCAGCTCCAACAAGTACAGACACGACACCAACAACTGGGAAACATCCAGAGAAAGAGCCACTTAACAGCAAGCCAGGGATAACCCTAACTCTCCCACAATTCAGCTGGTCTGAGTTGGCACGTCCAGTTTCCACCTTACTGGGTTCCAGTTACTTGAACGTTATGTGAGCCAATGTATGAAACAGCAGGAGCTGCCTTAGCAGCCAGGGTGTAACACATCCCTGTGCTCTGAGAAGGCAGAAAACCATTTTTTCTGAGCTTGGCTGAAGCTCCCAAGCCCTCAGATTGGGCTAACTCTCCCTTTGTGGGCCACCATGCACAGGAACTTTGAGATCTGCACAGGGGGTAACAGACTGAGAACGTACAATTGTGCAAAAAGTTCAACAGGGTTTCTGGGATTCTCTCCATCCATTGCAGCCTCTGCTATAAGCAGCAACAAGCAATAACATTAGAGAGAAAACAGAGTCAACATTGCTGGAAATCAAAAGCAATTTCAGCCTCTTTAAAAGGAACATTAACGGTGCTCAGAGAGAACAGACTTTCAAGCTTTTTCTACCTTGCAAAATGCCTTGAATATCCTTGTTTTTAAGACACTCCACCTTAAAAACTCAGGAGAATCAATGAACGTTATCCAACTTTTACAAAAGTTAAACAAAGGTTTCAGTAAAAATTCATCAAAAATATCAGCTCAAAACTCTCACATTTCTAAACCTAAAATTTTCTCAACTTTACCTTTGTATTTTAAGCCTAAATTAAATTTTTTGAATACCTCAATAAAGTAGAAAAATGTTATTTCCAATTGCACTGTTTAGTTTTAAAAAGCCTCTTGGAGTTCCCTGGTAGAGCCTGTAATTGCCTCTGTATGACACAGACAGAAACAGCACCAGAGCTTAGGTTCAAATCATTGGAGGATTTTAAAGATCAAGCAAGTGTAACAAGAATGTTAATAATTATTTATCTGGATTGCATCATTCCTGGAAGCCCATGTCAAAGACTGATAAAGGGCCTGTTACATGAAATGCATTAAAAACCACAGTAGGGAAAAAAATATTTTAGGATTCCAACCATCACTCAGGACACCCATGTGTTCCCCTCTGTGGGTGACTATTCTCCATATGCCCACTCCCACCTTCCACACTTGTTGGTGTCTGAAAATAAGAACCCCAGAAAGACAGCATAGACAGTGTGTCTACGGGACATTCCCCTGACAGACCTGATAAATTTTTTCTCCAATACTAATTACGTAAACCTCAATATTCCTGAGATGCATTCTGAAAGCTTGCAGTCCATTCAGATTCCTTTCTTTTTTTTTTTTTGTAATCAATCCCAACATGAAACAATGATGAAAATTGGCTTTTGATTATGCAAATATCAAGAGAACAACAGGCATGGGATATACATCAAAGCACCCTGAATCTTAGATGCTCTTGCAGTCAGCCACAAAGATTGCAGCCTTTCCTGTGCATTTTCACTGGATTCCTGTTGTCAGGCTGTGTTCCCAAAGCCTTTTCCTGCTCCCTTTTGGGCTCCCTGGTGATGCTAATTTTTCAAACTCTATATCCAGATTAAAATTAAAAATCAAAATTCTTACAAATGTTTTAATTTTTGGAGAGACAAACTTCAGGTCCAGTGCACAGCAGTTAGTTCTGGAATGGCTTTTCAGAGAATATTTAATATACAGTGGATTTATGGGAGTACCAGTATGTGTACATAATATCAAGCTTGTTATTATTATTATGTGTGCATAATATCAAGCTTTTTCTTCACAGATGGTATGATTTCTCCCCTCTCCCCCCATACTTTCTTGGAAGAAAAAGGGGCTATTTCTAGTTTTGAGAAATGTGCAAATGCAGATGGTTGGCTGACGAATGTAGTTTTTATGCAATGTATATTTCTTTTAGATTTGTGTGTTTCCCTTTAACGCAGGATGCTATAAAAAAAATCCGTTCTCTATGTACAGCAGGCTGGTGAGCTTGCAGACTGCAGACTGCCCGCAGCCCACAACAGGTTTTCCAGTCTGGAGCTCGTTTTCAACAGCCCTCATCCCAGAGACATGTCAGGAAAGGGCTGAGGCTGAATAAGCTGTGCTGGCAGCAGCACTCCATTTCCCAACCCTTCTTTACCTTACAGTCCAATAGTCCTGCCACAAGGACAGCAGAGTCTGTGACTCACAGGGGTAAAACCTGAGAAGTGTTGCCCCAGTTTAAGGAAAAGCTACATGAGTTAAAAATGTTTCTATTACAGCAAAGAGTAAGTCACTTAGATATTACCTTAAGCCTCAAGAAAATGCTGATGCTGACTCATGCTAGCAAATACACACTCACTCTTTTTCTCTGAGTGCTCCCAATGAAGAGACTATTTAGCATGAGTAAAGACAAAAACTATTAGGAAATTTGCACCAATTATTAATCCAGAATCTGGCCTGGCTTTTCCATGGGACTAGAGAGGGTACCGTAAACAAACACAGAATATGTATTATTAGTGAACTCTCAGAAGTGCAAAGCCATTATTTTTAACATGCATAGGCCCTCTCCCATACTGGTGGTATTTTTATTATGCTCATCTCTCTTTCCTTTGTGTTCTGCTTACAGTGACCTCTTTTTCAGATTAAAAATCCAGTCTTTTTTTCACATTGGGAGCAGGGTTTTGTTTTTCATTCCATCTTTAACAGTAGCTGTTGTGAAGGGAAACCCCCAGCAGGTTCCCATTGTGCCAGAACAGGATGCATTCTGGCTTGAGTCCCAACAAAAAGATGCTAACCATGCCTAACATTTGTTGTGGGGGGAGGCAATGACCTCATTTTAAGGGATGAACTTATGTTACTTCCATTTGGAAATGTGCTCAACAACACTAGTCTTGCAGGAGCATGAGGTGACCTGAGGAAACTGATGATAACATTTTTAATTATTTTGATAAGGGTGGGCTTACTGCAATCAATGGCATTTTTTTTGCAGGAAGGCTTAACTCTGATGGGCACAAAGCATGGCACTGGAAATGGGAGGTCCTTGGCATTTCTTAGATTTTGCTACTATGTAAATTTAGAATTTTCCTCCAACAAATATGTTACCCTCACTTTGTAAGGGACGAAATTTATTTCAAATAAACTACAATAACCAGTTAACAGCAGTGTCTGAACTATGTGAAATAAACCATTTTCATGGGGAGATCCATCCTCCAAGCAGCTCTAATCCCTTACATTCTCCCTGCTAGCTTATAACTAAATCAGTTTTAAAAATTTTCAATTGTATCTTCTTTATTAGAAAGGGGGTTGGTTGCAACCAGATGACATGATGATGTTTGTGCAAAAAAGTACTCATGCTTTATATACCATACTGCCATATGGGTTTTCTTCCGATAATAATGTGACAGCCTGGGGCCAACTGATATCTGCGCTTCTGCTGTTAATTATCCTTCAGAGAGATGCCTTGGGGATCACAGCCCTAAGCACAACCACAGGACCACAGGAAGAGCTCCATTCTATTTGGATTGTACCCATAAAAGGCCCTATTCCAACTATGGAACTATGGTAAGTTTACCACAAGTTAAAAACTAGAGTGGTTTCAGGCTGTGTGAAACCTCTCCTCTTGGTTGCACTAGTGGAGTCTAAAACATATTGTATTTTTGCAAAATTTGCATGTGACTCTATAATCAGCTGCATTGTCAACAACTGAGGCTCTATCCCCTACAGCAGTCAATCTTACCATGCTTACAGAGAAAATATTTCCTTAAAATCACACATTCAAGCAGTTCAAAACACACGTGGAAAACACATTCTAGATGCAGCTCCTTCCTTCTAGAAATCCTTGACCAAATCAGGAAAATATTCAGGCAAACAAATAGGCCTCTTTCCTTGCTAGACCACAAGACAGTCAGTCTCTGATGTGTGGGTTTAGTATATACAATTTCAGGATCACTTACACCACTCTACCTCTTGGAGTCTGTCTTGTCAAAATGCTGAATATGTGCCCTGTTACCACTTCAAGTAGAAGATGGCTTGAAAGAACCCAGAGCCTGAGATTTTAAAGGTGGTATATACATTTAATTTGAACATTTCACAGCTTCCAGTACAAGAGGTGTTTATCACTGCCTTTAACAATATCAGGAGGTCTACAGTAAGTTGTTTGCTTGCAGTGACAAACTTCTTCTGTGAAGCTGTGATGCAGCTTTCTTACTGTGTAAGTTACTTAGCCTTTGCACACACAACTTTCTTCAGTCCCTCCTGTGATTTATGACACAACTAGTCCAGCCTGGGTGTCTTTGAATGCCTGAATGGCTGCTTCCTAAGAAAGCTCAAACACAAGATGGAAATGAAAAATAACTGTTATTCCTTTGATTTTCTACAAAGAGCAAAGGGGGTTGTGATTTCCAAGGTACAAAAGACACAAAGAGAGTTATATGCTAAACTCTAACCTAATATCCACATATAACATCTATAAGATGTTGAATATAACATCCAAGTTGGAAATGCCCCTAAAGATGTAATTTCGATATCGTTTACCTGTCACAACAGATATTCAACAAATACAGAACAATTTAACTGCAATTCTACACAAAATTATCATTGACAACCCAACCAAACACACCTGAACTTAGATCAAACCTGTCCCACATGGACAACGTTCAGACAGAAGGTGAGGATCTACAATACTTCCATACTCTTTGCCAGTTTGCACAGATGAGGGTTTGAGATTTTGAAACACAATTTTGATGTGTCAGCTTCACCTGAAGAATTTATGGAAATAATTACTAGTATGAATGTACTAAATTAGTGACACCAAAAGCAAGATCGAGGACTACAAAAATCAATGTACATTTGCACAACACACACAATCTTTCTAAATACACAAGAACAATAAACATAAGAATGATTGCAATGGGAAAAAAAGATTTCCTTAATACTGACTTTTCAGCTATCAGACTGCAATGGCTGAAAAGACAAATGACAAGGTAAGTGGGGACACATCCTGTTCAAGACTCTAAAACCGGTAAAATCACTGGTTTCACCAGTGAATCACTGTACTCCATTAGAAGTGACAAGAGAAAGAATCAGGCCCTTTGTGACCGATTCACATGTATAAGCAATGAAAAGGATCTAAGAGGCAAAAGATTCAAGCACCTAAAATTCAAGATTCATTCTTCAGGCTGAAAGCATCAACTTCTAGGGGTTTATTTCAAACTCTGGGAAGAAACTTTTGAACCTGTAATGACTCATCTCTCACTCTCTTAAGTTTTCCTGTCATACACTTATAAGTGAAAAATAAATCACTGGCTTTCATAACTGCTACCACAATCACAAAGAGCCAGAGAATAGCTGGATGTGCTTCGAGGGTTTCTTCTTATGTTTATATTCACCTAAAGATAATAACTCTCTTATATGTCAAACTAGATGAGATGCCATTGATCTCCCCCCCACTATTTTTCCCTCAGAAACTGACTACCCAATGAGCAAGGAGATAATTTCAGCACATCTCAGGCCCAAGTTTAAAGCCATTTCCATGCTAAAGTCATATTCTTCAGATCATTGCATGAATAACATCATTCGGTCCACCTCCTCTTCTCTGCGTGCATCTCATTTTAGAATCAGGAACCAAAAGGAAGAAAAAAATTCAGCAACTCTTGTCAAAACATTTTTTGAAGTGTTTTTATTTGTCTATAACTTCAGATGGGGAAAAATCATATAAACCTAAATGAGATAATATTGCTGATTTTAGGGAGAAAGATTTTATTCACTCTAAATGAGCTCACTACATAAATATTATGTAAATATGCTTCAATCAGATGTGATGAAGTTAGTGGTAATAACATGGGTAAAACTCAAGTTAGTGCAAGTGTAGCACACATAAGTTTTCCCTAAAAACACTGCAGTAAACAAGCCATAGAAACTATAGACAAGCTACATAACCTATTAAGAGCTCTCAGTATCATGAATTCATAAATTCCCACTTCATGTCTGCTTTTGAATGCACCTCTCATTCAAAACCAAAATAATTCTCTCTTGGAAGTCTGAAAATATAATTATCATTAAATTGAAAGATTGTTTGATGATAACTGGTCAAGCCATTTCTGAGGTGGCAAAAACATATGCATAAATGTACCAACTTACACTGAAAGTATTGCAAATCTCACACATAATTATGATTTATATTTTTGTAAGCTTAAAAGGCATTTGAATTATTAGTTTTAAAAGTACCTACTAGAGTTTTAATTTTTTTTTTTTTTTACATATAGTTCAGGATTCGTACAGGAATTACAAACCTTTATCAGTTTCTAAGTGTCAATGCATAAGTTTTCATAGGAGAGATTATAACCTCTATCAGAAGCAGAGAACCTTTTCCAGTTACACACTTGAACACCTTGTAGAAGAGAGTCTCTGGCTGGAAAACTCCACATAGCTCACATGACAGCTAGAGAATTTGAAAGGTCAGTGGAAATTGTCTAAAGAGCTTTTGGGCACTAAGAGGATACATGGGGCAAGATTTGCAACACAGTCAACTGGTAACAGTCACTTCTGCAGGGCCAGTTAGAGGCATTATATGAGCTATGCCACAGCAGTTTACCTTTGGAGAGCTTACAGAGCCATCCGTCCTGACACCTCTTTGTAGGTCTGCTGCAAAATATATATATCCTGGTGCTGTGACAAAGAACTGATGGAACTAGTAAACCAAAGGACTCAAACATCTCCCTGGAGCCAAAGACAGAGGTAGTTTTGGTTGTTCAGGAGGAGAAAAATCTAGCTAGCATTTCCCAAACTCGAGAGGGGAATTTCACACAAGAGAGTTAATGGTTCTCAAACACAGGAGCTGAGCAACCTGCCAGGAAGCAATTTTCATCTTGGCCTGGAGATATGTGAGACTATTGGAGAATACCATCAGGGAATACTGTGGGCTGTGTTGGCTTAGCCATGTCCTTCTGCAGGAGCTGAAATTCCCTGCTGACCAGAACCTGCTGTAGCTTGTTTTCTATCTGATTCTGCTGTCAAGGATATGACTCAGTAAGTCCAGCTCCACTTTGCAATCCATCACACTACTGTAAGCCACAAAGGCAATGCAGAGCAAACTAGAGCAGGTGTTACACACACTGCTGCTTGTTACTCTAGAAACATTGAGGAAAACTTGCCATCTTTCTCCTGGAAGTGATGCCATATGATGTGGACACCAGTGCTGCGTGGCCTGGAAAGGGCTGTGGGGCTGGGCACAGGAGAGCCACCAGCTTCCACATTTGCCAACACTCCCTTTCTCCTTCTCTTCCATGATTAAACACTGACATTCACTGTTGCAAATTTGTGCAACAGCATGGAAAGTTCTGTGGTAGCATTTGTTGAGGCTGTCTGGATGAAATGTATTCAGTGGCTCACACAGCAAATGTAAATTAGTTTTACAAGTGTTTTGTTCCTCGCTCCACATGTTCCAGGTTTGAGGATTAGCTCAGACTCCAATGGTAAAATTGTTTTTCCCAGACCAAGCACCAAAATCTGTGAGCAAAAATTACAAATCAGAGCCCTGCAACTGTTATCGAGAATTTTAAACTAGAGTTTACATTTTAAAGTCCTGTCCTAACTCTAAACATAAAATTCTGACCTAAAACAAAAGGAAGAGTCTAAACCACTGCTGGGGTAGAGGCAGGATCAGGATTTACAGGTACAAACAGGCTGAAAACAGTAACAGTGAAAACAATCTCTGTATGGGTTCTTTGAGATGAACGCAGAGAGAAAGAAAACACAACAGAGCTCAGTTTTGTTCCTAGAATGAAAGTTCTCAAATATACAGATATATCATCATGGATTAACAGACATCATTTTTGCATGGTGACTTTTCAGTTAAAGAACTGAACTAGTATTTTTCTGCCTTTCAAAGCCACTGTGCATTAGAGAGTCAGAATTCTGCAGAACCACCATGATGAATTGAGTATGAGAGACTTCTAATTTTTTTTGACAAAAATACAAACAGCAGAAATATTTTAATATTTTACCTGACTGTAATCAGACTCGGTAGTTCATTTTAACCTGAAAATCACCACTTCTTCTTAGCATCAGAATGAAGTATGTTTGAAAAACACTTGTTTAATCAAATATTTAATCAAATGTTTAATCAATACAATATTAATGAATTAACACTTTCCAAACTAAGCTAAAAGACTTTAAACCTTCACTATTTTAATAGACATGGATTTAGAACTAGCTTTTAGTTTTACCATTAAAGTGAAGACCAATTTGTTACAGGCTTACAGAAATTAGCTGTAACCAACAATGCTGCCTACTGACCCTATGGAGTTAATCTCCCCTAGCATTTGATGATAGAATGAGCTATTACTATATAGTGCTAACTAAAGTATCACTTCTGAATAGCAAATCTACAGGATAAACATGCAGTGAAGTAGAGCTTTTTTCTCTCTTACTCCTCAAATATGCAAGGCAATCTACAGAAGATTTAAGTGCACATGGAATGAAAACAGAATTTATCCTAAATATCAGCAAGAAAAAATTTACTGAACAAATACATACTGTCCTCCTTCTCAATCACTAAACTCTGTTTCAAATAGCTGCTACACCTTCAAAAACAATGTACATCCTAACAGAAAGAGCACTTTCTACACAACTTGTAACAAAACCCTGTAAAGCAGGAATAAATACCATTCTGCTGCAGCATAGAGGGGGATAGCATTCTGCAGACCAGCACATTGCCAACGCCACGGCTCCAGGGCAGTTGATCCAGAGAGATTTTCAGCACACTCTACTCTCCAAACTGTTGCACACAGAAACTAAAGGGACTGTGTCAGGTTCTGTACTGCTGAGGCTCATATAAAGCATCAGCAAAGATGTTTATCACCATGAACATGGGTAATATTGTGCTAAAAAAAACACCCAGAAGAGAATAAATAATATCATCCGGTTTAAATAATAGATAATTTAATCAAGTACCATAAAACACCTGAATAACAAAACCTCTTCCAAAAAATTACTTAAAAAAACTCACCAAAAATCCCCCCAAGAAATGTTTTCATACTTTTGAAATTACTGGTGGAAGTAAATTTATGAACAAGAATAGCATCACCAGAAAACAATCAGAGTTTCAAAGACACTTTTTAACAGGGAACAATATCCCGGTCCTGTGCTCACTACAAGTAAACAACAATATATACATTTAAGGGAACTCACTGCAATATTTTTTTAGAGCACAGAGCTGTTGCTGACATGAAAATTAGACAGTAATCTGCTGTGTGCTAGCATCAGTAATATCTCTAACTGAAAAAATAGTGCCATTAGCTGACGTTTCCACAAAACCTGGCACCCATCAGTACTAATAACATGATACCACACTTCTCTGGGAACCTGGTACTTAAATTCTGCAGCAGAGGAGCCTAGAGAACAACTGTTTTAATTTTGTTGGTTTAACTGATGTGAATAACCCAAGCTACTGAAGACCCTCTGAGCCTAGTTCACACAGTACAAGGATGTCATTTCAGAGCAGCTTACTTGAGGAATTTTTAAATCATACAGGGAGTACCCTGAAGGTCACTAGGACTATCTCTGGGAGTAAGAGTGATACAGGTGCCTCCTTACAGGTCCCTACTAACATACTACTAGCTGGCTGTTTTTGGAGTTTAGTTGACCTGTGGATTGTCAGTAGAAGAGGTGTGTTATTTGAAAAACACACTTTAAAAGCACAGATTTTAAACTTTTTTTCTAAATATGCAAGATTTGCTAATACACTTAGTTGAACAAAGTTGTTACACTTATCTATGTTACTTAAGGCCCTGATCACAGAACAAAACATTACAAAATGTTTCTGCAGCATCTTCTACAGAGTGTCCTGGACAGAATGTAGCCATCGGCAAGGACAGAAAGAACAAATAATTCCAATATTCCATTGACTGCCGCCTCAGCGTAATCCAACCATCGGAAAACAAAGTACACCAAACAAGCCGAAACGTACCTCTTCCTACATCCAGCTTTGTCTCATACAATCAAAGACTTAAAACACTAATACAAGAAACTCAATATGCAGATTTCACTCTTATGTCAGAATCCACAAATGCTTACTTGTTCTGGAAAGCATTCTCCCTCTTCCACTGCCATTTTCTGTGGCCAGATATGAAACCTGATGACTCAATTAGTTAACACTTTGGACACTGCACCATTGCTAAAAATAGCGGCCTCAGGAAGTGCTTTTCTTTTTTTTTTCTTTTTCTTTTTCTTTTTTTTTTCTCTTTTTTTTTTTTTAAAGTAACTGAGCACGGGCACTTGTTAGACTTCCCTTGGCTATTTAAATGGCAAAGAACAAGTGATTCGAAGACTATTAAGTTAGTAACAGAGCATGTCCCAGGATTCCTGGCTCACTTACCATATTTGCTGCCTCCAATCATTCCCCGTATATGTAATCATGATCTGTGGAATACCCAAAATAGCTGCAGCATCAGCTGATCAGAAAACCTCTGCTGCTTGGAATCACTCATGAAACAAGCTTTTGTCATTCTGCTTATCAGCTCTTTCTAATGCAGACTACTTTGAACTATTTCTAAAGGCAACAATAACATCATTTTACACTCTGTGTGTTTTGAATGCCACATATGCCTGCCTCCCACTCCATGGTAATTTTATATTTATTCAGATTTTCTGATGACTAATTATGATACGTTTGTGTCGCAGGTTCTAGAGGCTATTTTCCTGAACTAAAAGGCTGTTCTATATGTACTTGAAGTTCCTAAAGTAGAGAGATTAAAAGCAGTACTAAGAGCAAAATATTTTTGTTTCAGAGGGAAGCACAGAGAGAGGTTCATGATTTCAGTAAAGCCAACTTCTTCCTTTCCAATGGAAGCTATTGCCAGCAACAGCAATTTTCTTTGTGCTTCCCTACAATTACTTACGTTAGGAGTGGCTTTAAGGAATGTCTCCCTTCTAGAAAGGAAATATTGAAATCTCTTCAATGCATCTCAAGCATATGCACAGCATGCACTGGATGCCTGTTATACACCTCACCTCACACCTGCAAGCTGTGCACAGGTATTCACTGGTACAGAAGAACAGCAAAGGTTAAGATAAGGAAAAAAAATAATCACGGCCTAATATTTTTGTCAGACAAGATATGCCCAGTGTCTCATTTGTCCATGAGAGGAAATAATCTATATGTAAAATACTATAGGGATAATTCAAAATTTTCCAGAAACACATCTCCCTCTTTGCATTGACTAGAGCCCAGCTATCAGCTAGTAGCTCTGTGCTCTTGGATTATAACACAGAACTTGTTGCTTATTACCTATGCGAAATCTTTCAGACGGTGCAAAATTTGAGGCCCTGGCCATGATCTCAAGCGGATCTGGCTTGAAAATACTTCGTTAATGTCACTAACCATCCGTTCTATTAACAGCTAATCTCTACTTCTGCACATTTTTGCTTCTGGCATTATAGTATCCATTACTAAGACCCACTTCTGCCACTAATGAAATACAGAGAAGTCAACAGCTGTCTGCAGGGTGGAAGAGCCTCCTACCTCAATTTAAATGCCAGAGGATGACCAAGTCAGTTTAAATGAGTTTGCATCACTGACATATCTGCAGAGAGCTCCCTGTAGCAGAGATTTCAATTGCTGCACCACAGCTACCTCGGCAGCGCTGTTATTGCAAGCAACCACAACAAAACAAAGTGTCCTGAATATTCCATTGCTAAAACTGAATTTTGATTTAGAACTACTATTTGTTTTGAGGACAGAGAACTGTAATTTAAAAACAATAAATGCAAAAAGCCCAGTTCTACAAACCCAAGATCAGAGGGTTACTATTCAGTGACTGAATTTTTGTTTCTAGCTGAAGAGGAGTTGGCTCTGAATAAAAAGCAGATATCTAAATACCTCTCTTCTATCTTTGAAAAGGTGCTTGAGAACAAGGAGAAAGGAAATGTGATGATTTCTGTAATGGGATTCAAGGGAATCACATGAAATTTAAAACTTACCAAGTAGTTCTTTTTTGTAGGTAAAAGGATTACATTGGGCAGTTTTACAGAAACTCACAACAGTCTATGCAGAACACCAAGCCCACTGTGGGGTGGTGTCCCACACCACGGGACTGCAGCCTCCTGTCGGGAGATGGTGATTGGCGACACAGACCTGGCACTCTCACAGTTCTAAATCTGAGTTACTGTTTGTTTGGAAAGGAGAAACAATACTTTAGAGAAAAAGACTCCACACAGTCTCTGCTGGTTTTCTGGTGGGCTGTGCCCCTTCTTCCCTAGACAGCACAGGTCCCACGGGCAGTGCCAGCATGGTCTGGGTGACAGCCTGCTCCCTCCAGAAGCTCCTCTGAGACCGCTATCCCTGCTCATTTATTCTCCTAGAGCTACTTTGCTCTTCCAGTCGCTGGCTCTTGGCTTTTCGAGTTCACACTAGTATGATGAAACCAGTGGATGACTGACCCAGACCACTGCCTATTAACCTCCACAAAACTGTGCTGGTTCAGGTTGTGACATTCCCACAAGAGAAGTTGTCCAATTCTCTCTCCACTACTTTTAAAAGAGGAACAATCAGAATTACATAAGAAAAGCACAAGGAAAAATTAAAATCTGCCAGCACCAAAAAGTCATCTCAGCACATCCATCAATTCAGCTCTGATTACTGACCATCATAAATCATAGTGACACTTTATTTTTTTTTTTCCTTGCAGGTCAGTTTTACACCATTCAGGATGATTCCTTACATGTATGCTATTAACAAAGGGTAATAACAAAAAGGCTCAATACTAATGGCAAAATCAATGTGTTACAGACTTCAGGTAAGATTTCCAGGATCCTTTTGTGACTTTGCATCCTGAATTACACGTACTGCAAATTCCTATAGTAATTCTTGGCTTAGGAAAGAGAAAGGGCCTTGGATACAATCACAGAATGAGTAGATATGCAAAGAAAAATACCTCAACAATCAATCTCCTCTCCTCTTTGAAAAAGCAAAAAAGCAACAAAACCCCTTTACAACCTCATTAAAATGGCAGATTTGGTACAGATGGAGGATTCTTTTAAACAGAATAGTGGAAAAGTCCTTTTACATTATCACTACTCTGCTCCCCAACCAGATGGAGTGCTTATGATTACTGGCTTGGAAGTGACTTGCAAACAAAGCAACACATGGCAGAATTCAGCAGAAAGAAAAACATGGTTTGACATGAGATACAAAACAATATAAATATCTCTCCAAGAATGGGAAAAATAAGCTGGAATGGTTTAAACCATAATCTAGAGCTACTGGTCCAGATTTTGTAAGCAGAAAGAGAACTTTTTTTTCTGCAACTGCAGTGGATGACATTTCAGACAGTTCAGAAAGAGGAAGAGTCAGCTGAAGCCCACCAGGGCAGGGGATTTATATCTCTCTGTTATTTCAGACACCCTTTTCAAAGAGCAAATGGTTCACAAATAGCATTAGTACAGATGTGTGCTTGTACAACTGACATATATGAAGGGCTCTTAGTTTTAGATACTTTTTATATCAGAGAAACCAGTGGTAGTATCTGAGATATTTAATATAATTATCTAAAATTCTTTTCTAGTCATTAAAATAATGGCGAATGTGTGCCCCAGCTGAGACTTTAAAATGCAAGTTCAAATGCACAGCTCTGTGGATGGCTACCTGGCTTTTACGAAGCTACTGGCAAGTAAAAATTTGCTTATATTTACATTATTTATTACATTACTTATCTTCACATTATTTGCTGGCATCTACATTACATTTGCTCATTTACACTTTATCTGTTAAAATTGTGGGCACCAAGAGTCTGCAGGCACAGGAAAAAAATTATGAGTTATAAAAAGCTAAAAGGATCAGTGTGAATTGTGTATGACTTTTTTTCTTAAATCTGTCTGTTCAACCACCATCCATCATGAAAATATTGTTTGCTATACTGCCATTCAAATTACGCCAGCTCAGATCATCTAAAACATCCACAGAATAAGAAATCTATAGCCAGAAGGATACATTCTCTTTCAAAAACACAAAAAACCCCCAACAAACCCCAACACATAAAATAAGGATAAGAAAACAATACTCCAAACACTCAGTAAGTTGAAATCACATAGCACAATGAACATACACACATCTTTTCCCCCCAAAAAACTGCTTTATGCTCCAGTGTAACCTATTTCTCTTGAACAGAAAGTGTCCACCAAGTTTTTTTCTTTAACTTTGACAAGGATATCATACAGAACTAAAAGACCTAAAAAAAAGTTACTTCTGCTACAAGATAGTTAATATATCTCTTTAAAGGCTTTCCAAATGAGTCAACAGTAAGCCTGTAGTCTTATCCTACTCTTTTTCAGCAGCAGGTGGAATCAAACCTTGAGAACATAAATGTGATCACTTTTAAGGACAGCCTGCAGTAATTTTTCAGAAGTCTCCAAATCCTTTGAAAGAGCACTCCTCGGAGCCAGCCCTGCTGTGAAATCCAGCATGTCAGAGACACTCGAAAAGCCCGTGAAAGACACACACCAAAGTATTGCAGTGTTTACTCTGTCAAGATCCGTAACAGCTCCTGTTACCTCACCATCAGCACTTCCCAGTATGTGCTGGTATTTTCAATAGCAGGGCAAAGGGCTCTTGGGATAATAGACTAGAACAAACAATACACATGTGGTATGAGCAGTATGTCCAAAGCCTCTGAACCACTATCTACAAATCCCCTTCAACTTCCATGTTTTAACCCTGTACTGTTCCCTTAAACTATCAGAGTAGGTTACATGTTTCCAATATGCCCTGCTCAGAAACTCAAGCTTTCTGAAAGAGCACCTTCTGTTTCATTTTCATCCACTAGCTGTGACTTTCATGCCCAAGTTCTAAAGCTCGTTTAACTTTCAGGAATGCCAGGACTAAAACATCATAGTGTTCTTCCCCAGTATAAATCTGTCCCCTGGGAATAGGAAAAACTGTGACCAAGTGGAATACAGACCTACCTTTCCTATCCAAAAGAGACTACAAATCATTAATGCTTCCTCCACTGAGACTTCAGCAATTTCTCTTCCTCTGTCAATACATTGCCTAAACATGGGAAAGGTGCATTTTCCACCTAGAGAAATGTGATTTGGCAAAACCACTGGCACAATACCACAGAAACCCCATAATCAGCTGCTGTGTGAAAATAGAGGTTAAGATAAGTTGCCTATCAAGGCAACTTCTTTCTGTCAAGACCACTCTACACTCTTCAAATCATAAAGAACTAAAGACAGCAGCAGAGCTTCATTATACCATCCTGTGATACCAAGAGAAGCAGGTTCAGTGAAGACAACTAAAAGCCCTTGGGTTTATTAAGATTTCTTTCTCTTCCACTGATCACCTAAAAACATCCATGTCATTGATTTGCTATGGACAGCACCTCTGGAAAATACTGAGGTAATAAAGCTGCAAACTGGAAGAAGTGTTTACATAAGCATCATGATGTCACATGATTGACTCCTGAGCAAATTGACTTGACATTATCATGCTTGAAAAATAACCAGTAAAAGCCAATTAGGAAGGCAAAAAACCAAAAGTCCACTCCAGGCAGCCCTGTGTTTAAGCAAACTACAAACCTCACACGAACTCTCATGGAGATGAGATGAGCAAGGACAAAGAACTATATATGGAAAGCACAAGGAGACATGGTATCAGATCTTCCTATATCATCTTCAAGCATTGCTGATGTTTGCAAATTCTCTGCTGATTAATCAGATGGCTTGTTGCATGCCATGTATCTTGTTCCAAGTCATGCTGAAAACTGGGATTTTGAACAAATTGAAAACAGCAGCTGCCTTGCTCCTTCCTTGACATACCTCACTGAAGCATAGGATTCCAGAAAGTAGAAATTCCTTGGATCTGAACAGTAGGCTTCAGCATTTTCACTAAATATGGAACTTCTGTTTGTTAACAGAAAATAATGCTAGTGGCCTAGTAGCTGTTGATTGGTCTCCATAGGTGTTTAGATATGTGAACACATAGATAAACACATAAAAATCACAGCCCAGGAAAAGCATGAACAGTTTAAAAATAACTTTTTTGGGTTTTAACAATGTACCTATAAACTAGTTGAAAGTATTAGACGAATGTTACATAAAATATACCATCCATTTGTATATGGCATATATGACAAGAAGTTGGCTCACGTTCACTCTTAGTCTGGCAATTTCTAGCAACTTTCAATATTCCATAATTGCCAGGAGCAAAGAATTAATCATTAAGATTCATGGTGACAACAGCAAAGTATTTTATCCTGAAGTTAAGCACCACAAATGTGACTGCTGGCAAATAAGCCCTTCCACACACTCCTGCTCTCTGTTGTCTATCTTTTAGGCTTATTCAGAATATAACTGCAACATGAAGCCACAGAACTGCCAGATGGTTTCAAAAGGCTCAGACATGACTTCTGCACAGAAGAGGAAATTTTTATCAGGTAATATGTTCCAAGACTAACACTGAAAAAAACCAGCAGTTTTATGGGATATCTGACAATTGACTGCCTCTGCAAGACCTTAGCCAAAAACAACTCAACCCACTATGAACAAGATATTTGACTCTACTTCATTCATTCCTCGAGGACCATCTAAAGGAACAATTCAAAGGAAAACAGAAGTAGGCTTCATTAAAAGAGAAATATAGTAACAGTATACAAGTGTATCCACTCACCAAAGGCACTCAAAAGTGTCCAACACCCTGTGAAATAAACATAACTGAGCATAATTATCATTTAGTGTACAGTGACTAAGCTTCATTTATAGATGGTGCAGGGCAGTATTAAATAAAAAAATATGGAAACACTGAAGTTACTATAACTAATCCTTTGAATCTGTTCCCAAGTGCAATGGAGACAATTCAGTGGAGCAATATTATGACCAAGGCTCTTAAACAACAGTTTGCCTGTTCAATGAACAGACTACGGTCAAAATATTATACTGTAAAAATATGTGCAGACACAAGGTAACACTTTCATGAGAAAGCCAACATAAGAGTAGCTTGCTTAGGATTTCTATCATGTGCAGAATCAGATTTAAAAAAAAACCATAAAAAATAAGAAATTGGTAGAAAAAGATTAATAAAGAAATTATGGATGAAGGCAGTTCTTGAAATCACACTCAACTCTATTTCCAATTATTCTGTGACATGTAGGGGCATCAGAGCTCCTCTGCAGGCAAACCACACTCGGAATCTGCCAGTGGGCAATGTCATTAAACACAAAGTCCTTGGTCACGTAAAACTAACCTGAGCCCTGCTTGCAGCATGGGAGAACATGCTGCTCTCATGGGCCCACAGCCCACTGTTCTTCAAGGCACTCCAGGACTGCTGGACCTTTCACTTTGGAAGGACTTCAAGGAAAACTGCAAGTTTAAAATTTTTCACAATCATTACAATGATGCAAAAACAAGATGCTACAATGCAAGGAATCCAAAGAAAAATAAGTGGCTGTAACTGACTGATTTTAGCATCACTCAAAAGTTATCCTTGGTCTCAGTATTAACACAGACCAATTTCTGGGATACACACAAACTAGTCATCAATAGTCAAAAGATTGCTATATAGCAACATTCACAGTTATAGGATGCTGTTCCTAGTTAAAAATTAACCTGTTCTTTGTTGTTCAAAATGACCTAAAATCTAGTTTTAGCCATCAGTAAGTTCTCTGTTCGGTAGGTTCCTTCCTATCAACTTTTTTTCATAAGGCATTATAATTTTCAAAGAAAGTGTGCACCAAGGAGAAAGTACCAGGAGCAACACAATCTGAAGAGCACAGTCACAGTAAAATTTCAGATTATTTCTCTTATTCAACTTCCACCCTGAGCTACCTGGTGGCATAAAATCAAACTGTGGACAATTTATGAAGCAATACATATAAATTCACTGAATTTCCATCTTAGAGGATTCTACTCCCATTAGGTATAAAACCATCTCTCAGAAACTCCACATTGAAATGTCTGGGGAACAACTATAAGAAAATTCCACAACCTTTTCCTCCTAAATGTTAGGTGGGTCCGTACCACTAGAGTCATATTGTGTCAACTTTGTTACTGCAACAGGGCCAAGACTGGGAATAGTACTTTCCAAGAACAATGCAAGCATTCAGATGCAATAATCTCAAGATGTCTTACACCAGGAAGGAGTAAAAATTGTTCTGCATTGGGGAATTCTGCAGGAATTTCCCCAAAACAGAACAAAATTAGTAAAATGAATAAAAAATGATCTCATCAAGATGATTTCTGACATCCTGCAGGGGAATGAGGGGAATGAGGACAGCTGAACAAACTGCATTCCAAACAGGACTTATATTTGTCAGGACAGATGTATGAAAATGTCCCTCAGTTCTCACTGTAGTGCAGTTGGCAGCTTGGCTAAATATTAATGCTATCCCTGGAGCGCTGCTACTGATTTTGTGTGTATTACACACATGAAATGCTGGCCACAGTTAAGACAGATGCTTTCTGAAGTTGCATTCGAACTACAGAGGAAGAGAAAAGGGCAGCTTCAGAGACTGCACCAATCCTCATATAGCTCCCTAGGAATTACTGATGGGAGGGCAAGAGGAAAATGTAGGATGCATAATGCCTAAAGTTAGAGCTGAGCTTACCAGATACATAGGAATTTGACAGTGGATTATACTGGACTATAGTGCAATAGTTTCCAGCTATACTGTAGGTATTTTAGGCTACAACAAGAAAACTTCAATTGACAGTAAAGCAATTCTCCTAAAACTTGTTTAAAAATGTAGGGTTCCTTTTCCTATCTTTATAGGCAAAAGGAAGGGTCACAACTATTAAAGACCTTCATGAAGGAGTTATGTACCTCTCTTTGCACTTCTTTAACTCATATGCATCACATTCCATATTTTATACTTATCAAAATGTATTTCAAACTAGATGAAGCTGGAATATTACTGGGTTTTTCTCACTGCTACATCAATGAAACAGGATCATCTGATGCCTGATTTCACACCAAACATTTTGAGCAGATGCAGAAATACACCTTGGAATGACTGCATGAATAATGCAGTCAATTACAAGAGCTCACATGGCTATAACCCTTTTTTCCCCTAACCTGCTTAGTTAGCATTGCATTTCTTTTCCTTGGGAGAACCTTCAAGTCTGTAGCTATTATTAAAGCTAGCTCTCAGGTTTCCTTTCTCTATGAACTGTTATTTCTTATCTGATGTTAAATAGCTTTCACAGGGTTTCTACAATTACTGTAGAGCAGTAGTATTTCTCATATCTGTATTACCTACACGATGCTTCATGAAAAAGCAGTCCCCTGGCAGGACAAACTAGCTAGTGTTCACACTGCATTATGGAGGAGGCAGCAGCTGCTATTTTTAGGGTACTGAATACCATCCTCCATTATAAATCTACTTGTTTAACAGATACAGTTATTCAACAGTTAGAGTTATGCCTTTTTTGATTGATGAAAATCCTGTTTAATTAACAACCCAATCACTAAAAAAAGTTAGCATTTTCCCTTAGTTACCTATTTGACTTAATAAAATAAAAATCATACAGTAAAGCAGGCGAAGGAGCTGGGATGTCACTGAAGCAGCATCACTGGCTCACTGTGCTGCAGATTCAAGAGAAGCCATCAGAGGAAACAGTGTTGTCTCAGCAGCTTCAATTAAATTTTCTTTTGGCAAGTACATTAGAGATTTACAGACAAGAGCTTTCTTTTTTTTCATAAAACTTTTTCACTTCTAAGCAAGACATGAACAATTAAAACTTCACAAATCACACAGAGATGGCACTTCCTAATTCTCTCCCCCCCAAGCAGGGATTAGTATTTAACATAACTTTAATATGCAGTATTTCATATTACAGCCCAGATAACTTTCTCCAAAATTATTAATGCAGCCAAAAAGCAGGCGGGATGCTAACTGAAAATGTAATTATCTTGATCAAACCATCAATTCTGTATCTATACCTTCTGTGAATAATCTCAGTTCTATGACTTTTCTCAACTCTTCTCTCCAGGGCAGTGCTTAACAAGCTCTAATCTCAGGCCATCTCAGATGAGCCAAGACTTGAAAGTGCTTTTCAGAAGACTTTAGAAGATCTAAAGTCATCTCTCCAATAACTCACCTATGTTTTTGTAATGGTAAGAAATGTAACAGATCTTTTCAAAGACTCATTTCAGACAAGCTATCTTCTGCACACACAGAGTTTGTGTTTGTTAGATATTTATAAAAATATTCCCCAGCCCAACACATTTGAACATGCAGACAGTTGCTGAAAACCACAGAGAATAGTGTTGATCCTGAATGTAAAACAAAAGGAAGCCATGGGCCTCATCAACTGGATTTTACTGGCTTTAGCAAAGAGGAATAGGTAAGTAACACACTCCTGAGACTCAAAGCAGTATAACCACTAAGTAAAACACATCTTTTTTTCCATTAATAATTAAAGACTACTTAGATGTGCACATGTACCACTCCTGCTCAAAGACAGAACAAGGCATTTCTGAATCTGAATACAAAATTTGACCTAACTCTCACATAATTTATTAAGGAATCTCATTTTTAATTACCATGCATTATGAATTATTAGACTGTATAAATTAAAGTGACAAATAAGATCAAAAGGGAAAATGAATGTACTGTACTTTAATGTACTTTAGTACCTGTGCTTTAAGGTCAATTGGATTTTTTCATGCTGTCTAACCCATACGGTGTAGTTTTCAGCACGCAAGGAGCCTCTACAGTAACACTAAAATCTCATTTTAGACTTAAGAGCAGAGAACTTAAGAGGAAGGGAGATACTTCCATTTTGATTTGGGTTGTAAGCACCATCTTGTGGAACTACAAAGACTGCAGATTAGAAAAAATATGGGTGTATAAGTTCCTTTCATAAACTGACTGGGAATGACACCTGGACATGACACAAAGAACAAATAAGAACAAAACTGTTTCTCTGAGCTCCTCCAGACCCTCAATGAAAACAAAAAGAAGCTTTTCTCCTATCAAAAGCATTAAGGCAATCTTGTCCCTACCAACCTTCACATAAAGCCCCGCGGGCAGGAGAGCTGACATTCATTGGCAAAGAATTGTAGATCAGGATTCCTGAGGGTGTAATGAGAAACTACAGTTCCTTCATAATGTAGAGCTCAGCTCCATTTCCCGCTCCTCTCTTCCCTATCTCACAGTACTATTATAAACTGTCATTTCTGATTTGCAGAGCAAATGTCTTTCCCCCTAGAAGAGGGTACTCACCACAAAAGCTCAGCTCAAGCACTCAGTAAAATATTAGTTCAGTAAAATGAACCTGAACTGTGGATGGATAATGTTGACCTTCATCAGGGAATATGTGGTGTTTGGGTTATGGAAGATGCCAGTGGACAGACTGGATGGGAAGGTTTTTGCTGTTCAGATTAAATAGCAATATACATATCATAAATGAAGGAGAAATATACAGTTACAGGACATTACAGAATGAGGCACATGCAAATTTTTGTGATTTATTTATTTCCTTTATTACTGTAACCATCAGCATTCAGCAGACAACTTTCTTTCTCCCACTCAATTTCATGGAATTATTTGAAATGTAAATAGAAAAGAGCAGAAAGCTCTTCTATAAGGGCTAGTTCATCCATGAATATTAAACTAAAATGAACCCCCCTGAGAGCTTTGACAGACTGCTCTGGGATGGAAAACCATGTCATCACTGACATGAATTATATTTCTTAAAATTAGTGGCAAGAGAGTGGTCTTTTAAATAAGCCCCATCCACACATCTAATATTGCATCAGTATGTATGACCCAAATAAAAATTCATTATTCTCATCCTTACTATTAAGATTTTTCAGTAGAGATACAAGTTGAATATAAATAACTAGTCTTGTGTATTTTTGTTATTGACAACTTTAGCACTTTGATCTAATCTTTCCGTATGTATATGTGACTACAAAATTACTTCTTAAAAGCTTACTAAAGAGGCAAAAGATGTGGGCAGCAGCTTTGCCACTTGTGGCAATAGTGCTGGTGGATGTGCTGCTCCTGGTGGGGTCCTTCTGCTTAATTTAGCCCATCATGTAAATCCATACTGTATGAGAGTACTGTGATATCAGGAAATCACTGGACTGTAAGAGAATGATTAAAACACAAAGGGAGTGGGAGTACCAGGATAAAACAACAAGATTTGGGAGTTAAGTTAGTATTTATTTGCAAAAATCTCACTGGAATGATATAGTACATGTCTCTCACTCTATCACAGAGTCATTTAGGTTGGAAAGGACTATCAAGTCCAACCATTAACCCAGCAATGCCAAGTTCACCACTAAACCATGTCCCCAAGTGCCACATTCTAGCCATCTTTTAAATACCTCCAGGGATGGTGATTCCACCACTTCCCAGGGCAGACTCTTCCCAATGGTAACACATCTGTATGACTGTGTAAATTCACATCAAAAAGCTCCCTCGTGTTTTTATGCTCCTATATTTCATGTATTTTTTACCACTCAGAGGTCGGATGAAGCACAATACCCCTTTGAACCATACAGTTTCCAAAGATGCCAGTGTGCCTTTTGCAAACTTAGAGGTAAATGGATGTCATGACAAAATTTCTGCTCAGAGAATTAAGTTCTCCCCAACCCAGTTCCCAAAGCAATGGCAATTACCTACAGTAGTAGGTAAGTAGTAGGTACTAAGTAGTAGGTACGGACCTCAGCTGCTGGCTTCATGTGCTGCATTTTCATTGCCAACATTAGAGCTTTCTTACACTATTTTTTCTTTTACTTTTCATGCACAAAAAAATATTAGACATCTATGAATTATTCAGTTAGAAAAGTCCTTCAGGATTCTTCAAATGAAAATAAACATTTTTTATTAAAAATACAGTGAAATAATATATAATGATAGAAATCACAAAGGAAAGGTGCAAACTATGGCAACAGGTCAATGCTACTGTACATACACAATCTCAGGTCTGTCTGCAAAATTAATGCAAATAGCCCCACATCTTGATTCACATTTTCCACTGCTTTTTCAACTTGCCAGGCCCTCAACCTACCTTGAATACATCCGATATGACCTGAAATTATGGCTGTGTAATTTCAGTTGTAACAATTAGCCAATAAACTAGATACTAACCCTAAATGGCTTAGATTCCCAGCAACAAGGAAGGATGTTCTTGATATTTTTTGAAAGACATCTTTAAAGCTATGTATAGAAGCCAAGGGAGAGGATTAAATGCAAAAATAGTGTTCCTTCTCCTTTAGGTACAGTTTTAATTAATAAGGTCTCAAGAACTGCAGAACGAAATACAACTTAGTAAGAGAGATTCAATTTTTTCACACATGCTTTTCAGAAAGTGCAAACTGAAAATTCCAGCTTTTATTTATACATATATATAATTCATTTTTTTTTAAATGCAGTCAGCTGACAGTGGTTTAAAGAGCATCCTTGCCAGCCAGAATATAGAGCCTTCCTGCACATGTGTGTACTTCCATTGCACTGAACAACAATATTCTGATAAGCTCCCTCTCAGGCTGGTAAGGCCATAAGATACCTACTAGGAGACAGGATTTGACTGCATGGATATAAGGTGGCACAGCCTGGGCACGGGGAACTTGAATACCAACACACACAAAAGAGCAAGGTCTGGACAGGCAGATAGACTCAAGTTTGCCCTTACTAACTTCAGGTGTTCAGTCAAAGTCACTCAGGAAGGTAGGGGACAACCTACAAACACAGAAAGACCCTGAATTGCTCTAAGGTAGTGCCTAGTCAGCTTCTGGAGTTGTCACTCTCTTTCCATGGATTACTGAGGGGTATGAGGGTCCTAATTCAAGTGCCCTGAATCTGATCCTAATGAAAGGTGAAAGCTAGGTTAACCTTCTTACTTTCAACATCAAAGATGTTCAAAACCGTCCCTCTCTTCATTTTTTTTTTGTGTGCATGTGATGTACATCTGATCTGAGAAAGTTTTCTCTCAATTTATGTTTTACCAGCATTGTAGCAGCAGCAAATAACAAGTGCTGAACCAAAATATCTCATAAGGATTTACAGATTACATTTAATAGTTGCTTTTAACTGTTAAATGACTAATGGGTTAATTCCCTCTTTGGCACAAAGCCTTTCTCAGAGAGTATGTGAGACTTTGCAAGCTGTTTTCAACAAAAACATATGGGAAATAGTAAACCAGTCCAGGTTATGTCTGAAACAGGATATTCTGTTGGAGTAATATTTTAGATAGTCTCCTTAGAAAACAAAAATCAATCATGATGGGTTTTAATGTTCTCTTGTTGACAGTAGCTGAATACACATCACAATGATTCTCTTTCCTTTCCACTTAATCCTGCTGCCTTCCCAACCACTGAATCCTTGCTCTCCTTCATTACTAGAATTCATAACTGAGATGCTGATTAATGTCCCAGATGCTTGTTAACAGAGATCAATACCTCTTCTTTAATCTGTGTGTGAAAGAAGTTTTGCCTCTTTGCTTTTGGATATAGGCTCTGCTAGCATGACCCATGCCTTTAATATTGCCTGTAGATTGGATTAGTGCAGAGCACTCTTCTTTAGTTATTCCTTATCTTCTCTTGTAACATAACATCACTGTGCCACAGCTGTTTCAAACTGTTTGCTGATTTTGAAAGCACTGCTTTAAAAAACTAAAGGCCTAAGTAGTTTTGGGTTGTACTTCCCAACAGACTTCTGCAGCCAGCCATGGTGCTGCAGGGAGTGACCAGAGCTGCAGCCTCCGGTACAGAGTTAGTGCATGTGAACCACTGCCACTCAACTTGCCCAGTTGCCCTAGAATTTTGCTGGGGGAGTTATTTTATTAATTTTAAGAGCAACAGTAGAAAAGTATTTCCCCTTGGGCAACTGCAATATGGAAGATTTAGATTTTGGCCTGAGTATTGCAAATAACACCATACTTAGCTTTAAAGACAGAAACCATCTCTCTGGAGCCTAACAACACACAGGTGCAAGTCCTCCTATTTACTTCCAGATGTTTAATTTATAAAATATTCTTTCTGTACTTGTGGTCTATGAAAAAAACCAAATGTTTTTAAAAATCTCTTTTGCGTACTTTTTAAAAAAAATACTGCATAGTGGTTTCGCAATGTGACTACAGCTAAATATATTATCTACATTGCAGCTTTTACTGCACTGTAAGGCAGCTGATTTTAAGACAACATCAATAATTCAGAAACTCAGCTATGTGCATTCACCTAATTGGATTATCTTTACTTGGTAATTTTTTCAGTATGATATTAGCTTCTTTAACTTTTATAGGAATTCCATTGATGGAGATCTTTCAGTAAACTCATATAACATGCAATCAATAGACATAAAACCACATGCAATTATAAACCATTTTTTCACTTGTACTTTTCTTCCTCTTACAGCTTTGGCAAAAAGGAGTGTGCTATTTAAAATTAAGCTAACATCATAAATCAGATTTTGACACAAAGTACCTCTGGAGACTGAGATTTAAGAGCCTTCTCTAGAGAACAGCACAGCAGCTGCCAGAATCACCATCTGCAGTCACCAGAGAGCTGCTGGGACCCAGTTTCCCATTTCTGTGGTGGGACTTCCTTATGATGCTTGAAAGGGACTTTTATTGCCAACTGGCTGAAGAGGTCTCTTTTCACTGGTGAGCAACTGGGCAAGAGCAAAGGAAAATACCCTTTTTCCCCCCAGTGCTACATTTTATATGGTGTAGGGAATAGAAGCAACATGACACTGGACTGAGGTCACTTGGTGATTACAGGAAAGGAAGAGGAGGCATTAAGTCCCTACACCTCATGTGTCAGCCTAGAGCCAGCCATAGAAAAGGCAGCCAGCCAACAGAAAACATTAGGATCACAGATTTAGGTGGGATACAACCTTCCTGAGTAGACCACAAAAGAATCAAGGGGATCTTTTGCCCACAGAAAAGAGATGTGGGGTTTTGGGGGGTTTGTTAGTTTGATTGTTTGATTTGGGTTTGAGGGTGGGGTTTGGGATTTGGGTTTTTTGTTTGCTTGGGTTCTTGTGATTTACAGCTGTGACCACATCTCAAGTGCCTCTGTAAAACTCAATTCAACCAATCACAGCATTTTTGAGGCCAAGTTGTTTACATCAAGAGTCTAAACCAAAATCATACAAACCTCCCCCTCCCACTAAAAAAACCCAACCAAAACCAAACAAACCCCAAACCAGACACAAAAAGGATTCCTAACTTAAAACTGAAGCTACCTGGCACAAGAAAGCTGCCCTTTCTTAGTCCCCAGAAATGGTTAGATATGAGGCTGAGATTACTTGCGTGCACAAGCACTAATGCACCATTCTCTCAGTGCTCCTGACATTTTCATCCAGTGAAAAGAGGCATCATGGAGAAACCACCATCACTGTGTGAGTACCCAGTGTGCACCTGCTTCACTTCTCCTTCAGAGAGCAACTGACCCACTCCAAAGTCCCCCCCGTATGTTCTGTGATTCAACAATGAAAACTGTCAGGTCTAAAGATTAGTCCACCAGGGCCTTGCTTGGCTAAACAAATTCTCTCCAGAGTCAAGGCTACACCCTGTTCATATGAGCTGCAAGCCAAAACCATTTGCCAAATCGGGGGGATGAAGCTGTGTTTTTCTGGGGGCTGACATTCACTTCAGCACAGAGAGTAGAAATACGGAAAGGCCCTTCATTGCCTGAATCCAGAAGGGATTATTTGGGCCAAAGATTTTAATTACAACTGACAGTGCAGGTGTCCTGCTGAGCGCAGCCATTTTACTGATGTCACGGTGTTATCCCTAGCGACAGTGACAGTAAGGAATATCTGCCAAATGACCCACATTTGTAGGCAGGACCTACTGACCTGAGTGAGACAG
Source organism: Calyptomena viridis (assembly GCA_013390005.1). Taxonomy (NCBI): domain Eukaryota; kingdom Metazoa; phylum Chordata; class Aves; order Passeriformes; family Eurylaimidae; genus Calyptomena; species Calyptomena viridis. The sequence continues at coordinate 1,667 of WEIV01006293.1, read as the reverse complement.
CTCAAGCCCAGCATCAACTGAGTCAAGTGACTTCCAAAGAGCCATTACAGAGCAAGAGATTTCAGCAAATGTGCTGACAGACATGTGTCACAGGTGTGACAGATCAATACCGTCTGCTGCATTAAGCACAGGCAGCAGGTTGGGAACACAGCCTCCCTGGGCTCAGCAAGGGAACCACTTGTGCTGCCAGGTCTGCACTTCTAGAGCCCACATGTCTGCAGCTGAAGGTGGTTTTCACCGAGGTCTGTCTTCTGACACAGATGACAATGTTTGCACAGGGATTGTGTGATCCGTCTTCACCCATTGTGCCATCTGTTCTTTTCAAGCTTATGGTCATATGATGACAATCCATCATTTGAATCAATCTTGTGGACTCACTTTCTTTTTATTGCACAGATAGTCCTTAGCTCTCCACGTGTGACCCACCATGCTCTATAGCAATTACAGAAATCAGGTGTTTTCCACTCATTTTCATTTAAAGCAGCAACAAAAGGGAAAGATCACCTCAGCAGCAAACACTCAATGGATCTCTAATGGGTCACAGATGAGTGAGGGAGAGCCACTAACCTACAGACTCAGTGTGAATTCTGGGTAATGGCAGGAAGACATCACTAGAAGTTTTCACTGTGGACTATTTGCAGACCTGGACTTGAGACTGACTTCTGAGACTGATGAAAGGCTGGAGTTCATACGACAAGAAAAAGCCTGGTTTTGACACATGCACAGCCAGTACTCAAAGATATGTCTCAACAGCAAACTGCTACCTTACAAAATGCCCTAAGCAGCACTCACTATATACAGTTTGCCACTTAAAATGTCTAGTAATGTATTCTGCAGTATCCTCTCTGACTGCCTTCCTCAAGCTTAAGGGCTCATGTGGAAGCCAATACATAAGCAATGTTACCAGAAATGCCTACAGACCCACTGATAGAGAAAATTCACTCCACTTCCACCCATTTGTTTTGAAAAACAATTTATCTATTTTTAGGAACATGATTCACTTTGAAAGGTTGAATCTCATTGCTGTTTTCTTGCACAAAAGATAACAGAGAACCATGTACCCAAGAGCTATATGTTACTGCTATGGCTGTTATCTTGCATCAAACCCTAATGGCTCTTCAGAAAACTTAAGATATTTGTTAGAAAGAAACAGCAATGGAAAAATATCACAAATGACATTCACATCCACACTGTAGATTAATAAGCCCGAAGACATTTTTGAAGACTGGAAATGAATTCAAATTCAAAATGACAAACTCTATTATGACTAGTAGAATAAATATTTGCAATTAAGCAGTTTACAGGAGCAATTACAGAAATTTAAAAAAATACTATTGTTTCAAAACCCAAAATTAAGCCAAAGCATCTTCAAAAATGCCTTGATGCCACTAAACTAGTGATGCCACTAAAGTTTACAACTATCACAAAGACAAGAAGCAATCAGTACAGAAGTGGAATGTTTTTATTAAATTGTGCTTCTAAGTTTTCAGTCCCTTGCTGTGCTGTTTCTTTTGATGTCACCTCAATATGGAAAATATCAATGACATGTCAAGCATGATAGCTGACCACTCAAATGAGCATGTTCTCACAAGCCTATGAGAAGTGTTTTTCTATGAGCGTTTGACTTGGCACATCTTTTACTATGTGTTGTTGTAGTGTTCTATTTA
>WEIV01006292.1:189314-215757 GCA_013390005.1 Calyptomena viridis | reverse complement strand
TCATTATGCCTCCCAAGCCGAACTCCACAATCCTGCAGGCTGAGGACACATGAACTCCTCTGGTTCTCCTACAGGAAAGGACTAGTTAATTATTGTGGGTCTCTGCCAGCTGAAATAGAGTGATAGAATATAATAGATAGAATATAATAGATAGATAGATAGATAGAAGGGAGAGTGTTCTCCTGACTGATTTCCTCACAGGCCCTGATCCCCCAAACTCTGTCACTACATGCCATTAATGCCTCTTCTTTCTCCTGGACAGAAAACTCATTCACAAATGCATGTGTTTTCAGGGCAAATTCCCTCAGTTTTAGAAATCAGGAATGAAACTCTATCAAAAATGAAAATGAGGAGGCTCAATTTCTCTCATACGTAGTGTGCAGCCCCAAAATCAGATGACAGCTTCAAACACCAGTTCATGGCACATCAGTTTCACAATGTCAACCAGCTAAGAAACTTTTCAAATTGTCGTAACTCCTTTTTTTTTCCCAAGGGAGTTCAAGAGTTACACCTCACTAAAAAGCTTAGCTTGTAATACTTCAAAGCATTTTATCTTCCCTGGTATATAAGAACAAACAGAGTATGCCACATTTCCCAGCAATATAAGCTAACTTTAGCCAGAAAAATGAAGTACGTATTTAGAAAAAAATAGCAATTTCCCTTTACTTTTTATTAATTATCTGAATTCTAACCAAACCTCCAAAGAATCCCGTCCTTGCATAAAATGGGGTAGTGATTGTGATTTGAACTCTAGTTCTACACAGCTGGAGAACATCTTCTGCTCTTTTCCATATCCAAAACAATAACAAAAAAAATTCAGAAATGCCATCTCTGTTCTCTTGCTGTTTGTTTCATCAATCACTCACATTTGTGATAATATAGCTGACTTCTTCAGCACAGCTTCAGCTAATTTCATTATTCACAATGCAGTTATAAACTCCACTTTATGCGGATGACAGGATGAGGTTGTTACAAAGTATTTATTTAGCCTTCTAACATCTATAATGCCTTCATGGCATAGGACCAGCATGGATAAATCTATGCGACCCCAGTTCCTGGCACATGAGTAGATGCTGTCAGGGAACGGAAAAAAATGTTGCCAGAATGTGCTCCTCTCCAAAAAAAAGAGCTAGTCAGCAGTTTTTTCTTGTAGAAATGGCTCTGAAGAGAAAATACCCTTCTGAAAATGACTGGAGAGAAGAGGTAATATTAATTTTTCTATAACTTTTTGATCTACCATGAACAAAACATTTTGTCCCTAAATTTCCATTTGTGCTCAGCATTCTGGTTTAGGTCAACTAAAAAGTAACATGTATCTGCATGAGCTACTGTCATACATAACAGGGACAGTAGTCTAGATCCACTTGTACTCCCCTTTTCTCAAGAGTACAGTGCTCAGTACAGTATAGTCCAGATTGCTTTGTCCACAGGGAGGGGAAAGGACATGAAGAACCTGTGCTGCAGTTCCTACGCCGAGACTCAAGTGCAAATATTTAAAAATGGACCATATTCAAAGCAAGTGTTTAAAAATACAATTTTAAATGTTTTGTCATGATCTCTGACTTGTTAGGATTTTTTTTCTTCCAGAATTTGTCACTCCACTAACACTCTTAGAGACAATTTTTTAATTTTTCACAATTTAGGGCTAATAGGTTACTGAAAGTATGAGAGCTTTTTGTTGTTTTATAGAAAAATATATTTAGCAGATCTGTTGGAAAACCTCAGCTTCCTTATAGCCACTAAAGAGGATCGTGTTTTTCTTAGGTCACACACTGTATTCCATCAGGAGCTGTTGAAATTAGGAGAACATTTAAGCGAGTTAAAGATATCCTCCTAAGGTACCTTTTCCGTACTGAGCAGCACTGAATAGAATCTTAATGCTGAGTATAATGTGAAATGGAAAAAAAATTAATTCTAATGACATTTTTCTTCCCCAAATATGCCTACAATAGTGACACATTTCTCTCAGTCTAGCTGTTTTCCAAAAATAAACAAACAATTTCACACAGAATCTGCTTTGAATTTCAAAGGCAGTAATGGAAAAGAGAAGAGGACTAGATACCATATGGTTTTGCACAGAACGGGTTGAACAATCTCTAAGAAAAATAAAGTTATATCATTAAGGATTTCTGCCCTTGAAAAAGATATACATTTCCAGTCATTTTTGAATTTTGTTCATGTCCCAGATAGTCTCTAGTCTTAGTATGTTAATTTTGCTGGACAAGAGGGTTTTGTAAACATTTTTTCATAATGCTATTCAGTATCTTGGTAGGCAAATAAAGCAATAGAAACAAAGTCAAAAAGTGAGATAAAGCAAGAGTTTTGTACCTGACCAAATATTTCCACACAGCCAAACCACTTAACCCACCAGAATTCGAATTTCCCATCTCCAGAACAGCTAATAATGTGGCTAATTCAAAATAATTTTCTCTATCCACATAAACAATTCAATTTGGCTTCAGACTAATTTGAGATAGCTACATGTGAGCATCCAGAAATTAGTATTTATTACTATAAAACCATATTCACACATAAGGCAATTGCTGTGAGTTGAACTGGATACAGTAATCATACATGGTGTTAGGAAACACAGCTGAAGGTAATGATGTTAATATGAACTGAGATAATAAACCTGACATTTGACAGACATTATACCATTTAAACTTATTTTCTTCGCTGCAAGATAACAAAGCCACAAGAGGATGCAAGATTTTTTCACTGAGGTGACATTAGAGGGATATGGGAGCTCAGATTTCAGACTTCTCATCATAGCTTTCCTAGATTTATTTACATCATGGGAAAATTCAGGAACTCTGAAGGTCACCTAGTCCAATATCCTCCTCAAGTAGTGTCAGTTATAAATTAAAGCAGACCAGGTCACTCAGGTGTTTATCCCATTCTACATTGATTAAATACAGTGTATAAGCTTAAAGAAGAAAAAAATTAACCTGACTGAAAAAACAGATTCTGACAAACTAAAAGAACCTGAAACATGGCAAATAATTCCAAAAATTTAAAAGCACCAATTCATATTAAAAGTGTTGTTTTTTAATGGCTACTGCCTCTGAAATAATTTTGTGGTGATGTCAATTGCCATTACTTTACTAGCAGCAATGGCTGGTCCTTTGCTGTCTGAGGCCTGAGGTGAAGGCTTAGGTTATTTTTTAATATGCTGTCCAGGATCAACCACAGATAAGATGAAGCTGAGTGGTGTGTTTCTGAGGAAAACAATTTGAAAGAAGCTTACAAAACAAGAATAAAAGGAGAAAATTACATTAGAAGTGCATCAGTTTGAAAGCTTCTAGCAGCACTAATTTAGAGTATGGAAGTCCTGATACTACTCGAATCCATGCCGACTAGGGATAGACCAGATTCCAAACACAGAATGCCTGCCATGCTCATTTTATAGAGCATGGCAATCTGAAATATGAGCCTCTGCTGATTTGGAACTTGAGGGGTTTCTAGGAGGTGCCCCCCTTCCTACTTTGGACAATACTGACCAGGATTGGCCAATCTTGCAAAGTCAACAACATAAATGTTTAATTTCTGATATTGTGCTCTGAGAAGTTACCAGGCTTAGTTATGGGATATCAGCAACCTAATTCAAAATCTGAATTTCCAGTTTTTGTTCTCATTTGCCTCAGCTTAAAGCCAAATATCTGTCCAACTTTGATACATCTGAAAATCTTAGCTCTCTTCCAAACCTTTCAGTATTTTATGCACTCCTGAAAGACAAGTTGTAGCTTACTAAATATGCAGCAATGATGCAGGTTAAAATGTGTATTAACTATTCGCCATTCAATCCTTCAGGGTAAGCATATCCTACGGCATTCGCTCTGAGGTTTACAATCACAGCCTTCTTTTGTCTGTCCTTAATGCAGTCCTGCATCTTGGTGCAGCTTCAGCAAGGGTGCAGTGTGTGCCAGCTAATGGTTTCCCCTTTCCCACTGCATATGGGAAATATGTGAGTCTACTTATTGAAAGTGATGTGTTCTGTATTATTACAAGGGATAGAAGAAAGTCTCACTTCAGCCTGACGCCTGTCTTTCAGGCACAATAAGGTATCTAAAAGTTAGGCTTTCAGAGCCCAACAAAAAAAATCTTTGTGTTTACCCCAGTTTTCTCACAGCAGCTACAGACTCACAGTTAGTCCTGACTGTCCACACATCAGGCTTTAAATGGTGCCCTGTGTGCAGATGCTTGCCTTGGGGAAACAGTGCGCATCACCTGACCTGTATTCTGCTGTTGGATCTGGTCAGTCTGACCAGTGAGAACCACCCACACTGTCACTGAGACAACAGGTAAAATCCCACGCTGTCTCCCTTTGCCTTGTCCTCCTGAGCAGGGGGCATCCAGACAAGGGAAGCACAGCAAAAGCTACAACGGGCTAACATTAGCAGAAAGCAGCTCTTGGGCCATCCAGCTGCACACTTTCTGAAGCATCTCTGGTGAGAGGTGGGAAGAACAAGTGCCATACTTTCTCTGCTGCACATTGGTATAAGAAAGGAAGAGATTTTTCTGTTAGTTCTCACTTCACTTTCGTGACAGGCTGCAGCTGTGGTAATGAATTGATTTCAAGGTGAAAGAGATGTCTAAGAGCTTTTGAAAATCTCAGTGAGTCCTTATCTGCCTACCCTTAAATATGTGGCCCAAGGTCATGGGGCCACCAGCCAGCAAACTTCCTCTGGAGGTCACTTCTGAAACACACTCATCGAGCACTTTTTCAGGGGAGGTAGGTGAATGAGTACTATGCACAGTTAGTGTGAAACCATGGTGATCTTGGAAAAACTCTGTTGTACAGCAACCACCAGTTCCTCAACTCATTTTGTATTAGAAAACACATATTCTTCTAGATGGAGAAAATAGTTAGAAAGTAGTGTGGTAGTAGAAATTAGTAATAAACTTCATGCATTTGTCAAAAAATTGAGCTTTCAGTTTCCTTGGGAACTGAACATTTTGTGCATTCATGGTGTTGTACTCAGCAGAGACTGGCTGAGCTGAGACCTGTGTAAGTATGTACATGACCACAAAGGCCAGACTTTCTTGTCTGAAGGTTTCAGTATCTATCACATGTTTGGTAAAATACAGCTAAAAAAATTTCTCTGGCTGGGCAATTCAGAGACCATAATGATGGGAAATCTTTTTTCAGCAAAAATAAGTGCACTTAAGGGAAGACAAAATTATTTGCAATCTTCTTTGCTTAGTCACCTATGAACTTTGTATTTTATTTTATTGCAGAATGAAACTAAGGTCCGAATTCAGGTTTGGTAGTTCTGTGGTCCTCCTCTAAGCAGCCAAAATACCAGCCAAACCCTATTCTTTCATCTCTGGGCAGAAACAAAAACTAGGACTTAGTAATTACAGCATTACCATACCGTAAGTAAGACAAAAAGTTATTCTCATTAAAATAATATTTAAGAAACTAGCATATAGTAAGATCAAAATCAAGACCAGGACCCCAAAGGGTCACAGAAATAACACACTGCCATCCTTCACCTTCTCAGGACCTTCCAACTCATAGCATTTTTCCTTATAAATCCCCTTCACTTCCCAGTTATCGAACAACACATATCTAGCCTATGGATTAAGAATTTGCTCAGAACTACTTCTCCCTCTAAGGCTGTAACACCTAAAAGCTGTCAGCAACACTTGTCACCAAATATTCACTACACTTAGAGCTAGAAATACATTCAGCTTTAACAAGAGCCAGCAGGAGTTTGAGAACATTTCTCTTGGCGCACGAGAACTTTTCCCCAGCAGCTCTGCAGCCCGTGGTGTCAAATAGTTTTTCCTAGCACTATGTTAAAGGCTGAAAAATACAACTTTTTTTTTCCATTAGTTTTGGTCCATCACTCTGCCATGCAGTGCTTCAGCCTGGTCTACGGGAAGATTGTGAACTGGAGGTTTCTGTAAAATTAAGATTTTTAAGCCTGAGGGGCAAAGCACATAGTTAAGGATGTGACAAGGGAATCATTTACTCAATAAAGAAGAAGAAGGCCAAAACAAAATTAATTTCTGTCCTCCTTTTCACTAAGATATGGATGTCCCAATCCTTAGCATGTTATTTCTGCCCAAGCAGTTTGTCACGGCTGGCTTAGAGGCAGAATGGATGTCTGTTCATAATGGCCACAACAGTCCTGGTGTAAACATCTTAAAGGAAAAATAATGAGAATTCTCTCGGACCAATCCAAACATAGCTTATACCTTTTACACTACATGTTGGAGAGAGAGGGACTCCAGCTTCCAGCTGCAAAACTGGAGAACAGATGTTTCAGGAGCAGTGCGGACACAGGTGTGAAGACTTAAAACTGGGAAACAATAATGTTTAAAGGGAACATTTGTCCAAGTAAATTGGGGATGTGGGTAGACAACAGATTTCTGACATCTTGGAAAACTTTTCCAAATGACACAGTGTCTATCAAGCCTTTAAGATTATTGCTAGCTTATGCTAGCTAACCTAAAGCACAACTTTATTTACCAAAAACTGGGGCTGGGGCACTGCTCTGGGATGACAGCACAGCCCTACCTATTCAGCCAGACCTGTCAATGTTTCATGCAGTCATATTTCCTCTCCCGGACAGAAGTCACATGAGAAGTGTCATCAGGTGTCAGGAGCTATGCGAGAGGAGGACTTGGTGACAGCTCTCATGCCTGAGAATAACAAATCTACAAAACTTTTCATACCATCTTCACTTCCACCAAAAACCAGCCAGGCCACGGCTTGGAGGAACTGTGACTTTATTTAAGGGAAAATCAATATTTTTCATCTGAGTTTCCTATCTGTCCTCTCAAGGGAGTTTAATAGAAACATAATTGGAAATCAAAGTGAAGAGTCTTGTGTAGGTTTCCGTAATGAGAGATAAAGTGATTGTCACCAAGCCCCAGAGGTGGGTAGTGCTCACAGGTGCTCCTCACACAGAAGGAGCAGAGATGGCACTAATAGCACTCACCCAAACCCACACTTTTCTCATCCTTCTCTCACCAGCAAGCATTGCTAAAGAAAGAGAGGCTTTACCATGCATCACCACAGCAGAGGACGAGGCTTCCCTGAGCATTTGACAGTGTCCCAAACTGAAAAAGACACAGGGGAAAAAAAAAAAACCACACAACAAAATTTCTGCAAAGTCTTTTTTAATCAAATAAATTGACCAGGATCTGGAGGAGAAGTGCACTTGCATTTTTCCTCCAGAACAGCACTCAAAAGACCGAAGTAACTAAAAGGCAATCAACTAAATTTCCCTTTCCTCTAATGCAGCATTGAATTTCGTGACATAAAGCTTCACATTTTTCCTTCTTGTGGCTAACTCTGTATGGCATTAAATTGGTTAACAGTCTCTGACAGCAATCCTCACACTGCAGGTGGCACAGAAATGTCAATTTTAATTTAGCATTTTATATTCAATAAAAATTCAAAGCTCATGTATGAGAGAAAATTTTAGAAGTCTTTCCTAAGGAAAGAATCAGCAAAACTTGTATGTGAAGGGATAGTGTCAAGGTGTGTAATATTGCCCTAAAAATCAGTATCTACTCTATACGTCTATTATGTATATATAAGTATTACATATGTTTATGCATGCACACACAAATGTTTATTTCCAAACTTAAGGTCATCATGTTACAGACATTTATACTTCCAAGACTGATTTAATCCTCTTTATGCTGTTTTTGTCAAGCCTTACAATGTATTTCAGAAGCTGTCAGTGTCAGCTGAAAAAGGTCGTTGAACCAGTTTCCAAGATGAATCCAAATATTCATGCAGGAGAGGAAAACTGAGATTCAAAGTCAGCTTCTAAATAACAAGATGATAGATATTTCTTTTCATAGATAGTCTGAATATTGCCGCCAGAGAAGAAAACAGAAGGGGACTTGATAACCTATGCTAACATTTTGGACCTTCCATTGATGCTACATTTGGCTGAGGTTGATCATCAGAATCTCAAGATGGATTGAGCCAGGTTTCCACTACACAGACATTTTTTCTAAAGTGCTGCAGGTCAGAAGCCTCTTTAGTAGGTGGTTTTAGGCCAACACAGAGTTTAGTTGTAACGCAGACTGCTACAGAATATCCATCTCAACACTTGACCTCAGGAAACCAAACCTGGGTGCTCCTCAGCACCTCCAGGTGCTGGTGCTGCTCCAACATGAGTAATGAATTTTCTTCAATGCACACAACAGGATTTTTCCCATCAGCTTAAATGCCTTATTGATGTGCATTAGACATTTTGTCAACTAATGCATTAAAAACCAGTAATAATAAAGCGTGAAGCCTGTTGTGTGAAATGATGTGGTTTGAGCCTTGCCTGCTACCACATGCTTACCTGAACTCTGAGCTCCAGGAACTCTCTTTCAGTCCTGCCTTTTTTATTCCCAGCATTTGAATTTCTTTTATCAGCTTTTCTAGAAGAGCAAGTGGGGTTTCTTCTTGAAAATGCTGCTCTTTCTTACCTGATGTCTCCTCCTGTCTTGGCTCAAGGGCCTTCCATGAGTGCTCACAGAATTTAACATATAATAGGGATTATTGTCTCAACTCTTCTGTCTCCTGAGTCTTGGGTGCTGTGGACAGGCTGTGTGGCATGAGGCTGGGTAGGTACTGTAGTCAGTACACTCAGAGCACAGGGAGGAAATCTCCAAGATGCACATCTTCCCTCTCTCACTGAGCAAACAGCCCTGATTTTAGTGTCACGTTACTGAATAACACAACCTGTGTGAAGGCTTTTGTCAGTCCTGCACATTTCTTATCCTTCTAGACATAAACCCAAGATGACACAGTTCAGAGTGTCTTTCTTTTGAGCAGTGAATCTACAAGAGCTCTTTTCTTATTCTTGACAGTGACTCAGCCCTAGGGAAATAAAATAGTGCAAGTAAACTTTGATCATAAACTTTCAAAGATCCCTAAAAACATGATGGGCAGCAGATTTTTTGTCAATTTTTATTGTTCTTTCCATGCTTTTGTGCCATTGTGTTTACAGGGTAAAAGACTTGGTTTGCAAGTGAGATACGTGTCTGCAAACTTAGCATGTTCTGGTGGGAAACTTATAAATATGAGGCTCCAGAAAGTCCATTTTTGAATGCTATACTCAGCTTGGAGTCAGTATTGCATGTCAGCAACGCTGAGTAGTGAAGAGCTCATTTTTACCTTGCCAAAGGCATCTCTACCTTACAATCAATAGAGTGATGGTGGCAGAATTTATTGAGTCATTGTTGGCATCCTGTTTTAGCTTTTCTCTTTGGTTGCTTCTGAATGTGTACAAAAAGTCAGATGGACTAGGAAGTGGGAAAAAATTACATCACACACCCTCCTGCAATTATATGGAGATAATAAAGATTACAGCTTCACGTACATCTAAGTTGCACTCACATCCATGAGTGCCTCAGCTTTAGGGCTTGATTATCGAACCAGTGACTCAAAATCATGCAAACGGACATACTGTATTTATAAATACGGTTTATAATCCCACTGTGCAAAGTCATTACTACATTACACAGATTATCAGATCCTTTCTCGAGTGAGCATCCCAGTAGGGACAATTTCCTTCCCTACTGTGCAAACTGACAGGCCTAATTCTGACTTCAGGTTGGTTTAGATGGCTATTTTTCAGTGCATGTCCTGATCCACACCATTGACAACAGAATTCCTTATTTTCTGTCTAATGCTTTTAAAAGTTTTGTGTAAAGTGCTCATAGACCAAGGAGGGAAGGTTATGCTTTGGGAGTCATTAAAAACCTGCATCCCTGTTCTGCATTGCCAGGGAGTCTGTGCATGGACCATCGAACTTAAGTTGGGTTGTAACCGACTGCGGTACACAGTGGTTACGGGAAGAAATAACCGGCTTCCACTCTCATATTCACTTTAGTTAAAAGAACAGCAAGACCCAGAAAGCCTGCTTGTCAAATGCCAAACCAGGATGTCTGTTTTCCAACTGGTACATTTCAAAATCAAGACACTCTAGCGCTGAACGAATGAACCTTGTAGCAGCCTGAATACATTATTGGGTGCCTAGGGAGAAATGTTCATTCCCTGCTGGAATAAGTTGGTCTAATGCTAGCAAAACAGCAAACATGAAAAAAAGGAAAATCCTTTTTCCCTCTGAAATCACAGCCTGAACACCAAACAAAAATCCACTTTGAGTCAAAGCTGTCAGGAAAATGGGCTTCACTTAGACTTTAACAAAAACTCTTCCTGCCCACAATAAAATGAGCATCACAATACTAAAAGTAACGGTTTCTTTAAAGATTTTACCTTACTTGCAGATGAAGAAAGTCAGCTGGTTAATCTGATGTGCTGGAGGAGGACTCCTGCTATGATCTACACAACATTGTGCCTAAGATGAGTCTTTCTACAGCAGTAGAAAGACTCACGTACATGCATGGAGCAGATTTGCACACACCAGAAAGCCAAAAATGCAGCTGGCATGGCATTACATTTATTATATTTATTATTTTTTTGTTTATATGCTTTCTTTTGTTTTAATACTGCTTTATGTTTCACAAAGCACAGCATACATTTTACTACTTCATCATGCACGGACACCCCTTTGCAGTAGCACGGGACTGCCGGGGTAATAAGCTTTCTAAAAGGCGTGTTTGAAGCCTGTCTTACACGCACACCATGCCATGCTCTTATGACCTCTGCAATAAACAAACACCCCGGCGCTGCGCGCAGCCTCTCGCCGAGCATCCCTCGGGCTCCTCCTCGCGGGCGCCGCCGCGCTCCCGCCTCCAGCCCCGGCCGGGCACGGCTGACCCTCCGCTCACTCGGGGACCGCCCCGGACTCCAGTATTTGCCCTGCAAATACACGCAGCCCGAGACCAGCCCTCCTGATTAGCCCTGGCACCCCTGATTGGGGCAGGAGGGTTCTCTGTGCTGAATTCCTACCTTCAGCCCATGTTTTCTGCTCTAATAAACAAAGAATCTTAGAATAGTTTGGATCGGAAGGAACCTTTAAAGACCATCTAGTCCAACTCCCCTGAAATAAGCAGGGACATCTTCAACTCTGTCAGGTTCCTCAGAGCCCCATCCAGTCTGACCTCGAATGTTTCCAGGGATGAAACATCTACCAGTTCTCTAGGCAACCTGCTCCAGTGGCTTGCTACACTTATTGAAAAAAACTAAACTTCTTCCATTTACCTTCTGTTTTAGAGCTTTATTAAGGGCTGGAGATAGAGAGCTGCTAGTGATCAAACCTGTGTTGGTCATAGATTTGCACCACTGCTGTGCCGATGAGGACTTGGGGATCAGCCTGCCATTTTACAGGCATAAACAAAGACAGAAAGAGAAGGTGGTTAAGTGGAGGTGTGGCTAGTCTTCTTTCCCTTACCTGCTGGGGGTGTTCCCAGGGATCTGTGGTAGGGGGTTGAAGAGCTGGAGCATTCTTTGTGGGTGAGTGGGTGGTGGAGCACTGATCTGCCATCCCAGGTGCTGCAGTAATTCACATGCAGCACTTGACGCACGCAGGTACTCTGCTTTCTCACCTGTGGTCTCACCAAAGTAGTTTTCTTTATGTGCTCCTCAGGCCTAAAGGTACTCATTCTCCCTCTCATCAAGAAGTATTTAAAGGACTCCCAGTGACTTTAATGTTATTCGAGTAGATACTTAAATGCCTTGATGAATAAGTCTCCAGGTAGGTGCTGAGCTGATTTACCTGAGCATATGTAGAGGTGGCACACAGAACAAAAAGGCATTTTAGAACATCTCCTTGCAACTTGCTCTTTCATTCGCATCCCTCTAGCAAAAATAAGCTAAAATTAGGCTAAATACAATATATCTGCAAGGACAGCAGGCTTTATCTGGGATTTTCAGGTCAGGCCGGGTTGGTTAAGTGGTGACCGGAAAAAGATTTCCAAAAGCACTGACACAAACAGTTATTTAAAATTTCAAGTTACTTTTAACCCTTTATGACAGAGTTCTCAGAAGATTTGGATAAGGAGTTGAGATTGAGCACTGGAAACATAAGATACATTGATTTCTTCAGAGATGAAAGGTTCAAAGACAGAATTAAAGGAGGCTCGCTGGTATTTCTGGGGCACAAGAGCTTTTATTCTCTCCACATTGGATATTTATGGAGAATAAGTAGGTAATGAGCAACTGGAACAAGCCACCTCCATATATACACACTGTTCAATGTACAAACCCTGGTCCTGTGTTTGAAAGGGACCATTTTGTTTTACCTGTAACTATTGGTGAAACACAATATTCTTCCACCCCACTACAATTTTTTCCCTGTTTATACCTTTGGGCTATTTCAGCTACCAGAATACCAATACTATGTAAACAACACCAAATAAGTTACCAATCACCTAAAGACACTGAATCCACAAAGGTTTGGCAGATCTTTATGCCTTGGCTAATTAACCACTTGAATTCAGTAGTAGTGGTCAGTGTATGATTTAATCCATAAGTCTTTTTTAGAGTGGAACCTTGGCTGGCCACACGCTTTATATAAATGAACTAAATAACCTTTTAGTCCTCTAAGATAGAAGTTTAACATCACTGTTTGACTGAACATGTACTGAGTGCTTTGCAATAGAGAGATGACAATAGCATACCAGTGAAAAAGAGGAAAGTACTGACCTTAAGTGTCTGTGAGAATCTGTAGATAAGTCTATGACCTGCAGCTTCTGAAGAAAACAGTATTTCAAACACAGGGCAAAATAAGTTGAACTCTGGCATCAGCAAAACAGAGATTAAATGCTTGAAGAGACAAAAAGCCTGTGCTGGCAGCACAAATGAAATAAGCTGGACAATAATCAAAATTCAGCTTGGCTAAATACAGAAAAGCACTGTTGCAGTCTGGTACAACCTGTAAGAGACAAGTTTCCTAACCCCCTTTTTTAACAATTAGGGGGAGTCATAGAACAGATGTTCAGATTTTTTTTTTTTTTAGGTTAGGCCAACAGAGAAATGTTAATACTCACATTGTTTGCAGCTTCATTGCTAAGTGAATACTTAATGAAGCAGTGAACTTTTGCAAATCCAAGCTGCTGTGCACCACTGTGCTAACTAGATAGTATTTTCCAAATTGCTTGAGCTGCATGAGTGACTTCAAAGCAAGCTTGTGTTAAAGAGAATCACATGGAATAATTTTTTTCCATAGGCCATGCTAGACATTCATATAAATTCACTCGTTGATGCTTATTTAAAGTCTCATTCCTTCTTCATAAGCAGGGCTGCTGGCCCAAACTTTTTCATGTTCTCTGCAAAACCAGACTTATGTAACTACAGATAAACACCTTCCTCTCTGAAGTTACCATGCACTAAAATAAAGTTGTACACCATCAGCATAAAGTGATAAGTACTAACAAGTGAAAGAAGACATCTCAGAAGACAAACAGTATTTACAAAGGGGAAAAGACAAAAGTCATCAAATAGATGATCATAGAAAACCAGATTGAATCAGTGAGTCAAAGGATGTCTCTGCAGTTATGGACCACAGGACTTTTGTTTAGATGAGAGCAGAAATCACCCAGGGTCTCCCCGGACACCCTTAGGCTGAGATGCTTGAGATCCATTTCACAATGCAATAAAGTTATGCTGCTGAAATAAGCTAAATAGACATATATATTTCTCATCTATTAAGGGAATTTACAGTTCTAAAGATCTTTCCCTCAAACAGTCATGCCTCACTCTCTCCTTCACACTGGATGATTTCTTTCTCTGGACAGAAAAAGTAGGAAAACAGTGTTTCTGGATATGATTTTCAGGCTTATGATAGTCTCAATATTGTAATTACTCAAAAGTAATCTCAAATATGCTTCAGTTTCATGTGATTAACAATAGCTGCTCAAATAGTATATGCTGGTATAATAGGGTGATCCATGACAACAAGAAGAAAAGACATTTTCACCAGGAACAGTGAGAACTGAACTCTCTAGATGGGTCACTAAAGCTACAGCCAGCTGAAAGCTTTACCTAAAGGAATGAAGATAGAAATAAAATGGAGATGTATTCATGTATCATGCTTAGATGATGAAGTAAGCCTTGCTATGTAGCGTGATGAAAAGGTCAGTATCAGATCTGAGTTATGTACTCTGTGGCTTCACACAGCAAGTACAGGTAATTTTCACTGGAATATATACTACCTGCCTCCTCGAATGTTCCCTTTAATGGGAACAGTCTTACTAGCCATTGAAAAGAAACAGACTTTCAATGCTATTTGTAACTACCTCTATAGGCTATTTATAACTCAGTCAGACCACACCAGGTGTAAACTGCTGACTTCCACTTCTAGCTGCAGATGAGTCTGCAGAGTGCCACTGCATGAGAAATTGGTTGGGAAAACAGATTATCAGAGACTGAGCATTTTGTGAGGATTTAATGAAAGCATAATGAGGATGCATAAGTATCACTTAATGGACATCATTCACATCTAGAGTTAGTCAAAGAAATGTGTTAGCTCAACTGGATTGGTGAGTGGCAGTGGGAGGGAAGATGGAGATCACAACCGAATGAAGGAAAAATATAGCAGAATATCTTCTTTCCTTTTCCAATTGTCAGATACCAAAAAGAACAACAAACCCAAGCCCAGATAAACTTCTTTTATGTCAGCCTTCAAGGTTCTTCTCAGGCAAAATGAAAATCAATGTTTCAGTTATGTTGCTCTTGGTACCCTTTCTTTTAGATGTAGGTAAATTTTAAATGAAAACAGTGCTCTCTTGAAATGAAAATGAGAAACTTTTTATCCAGAATATGTCAAGCTAAATAGGCCACTATTTTTCACTATTAAAATGTCTAAATGAATGCTTCTGCTTTTTTGGTATCTTCCCCCATTTGTTTTTTCAACTAAAATTATTGATTCAAGTTCAGAAGCAATTGGTGCCTATGAGATATTTGCTCTTTTTTGCCAGGATGAAAAGGGTACATGCCAGAGCCTGAGGGCCAGAAGAGGCCTATAACCAGCTGCTGAGGCCACCCCCAGTTAATAAGGGCTGCCCACCAGCAGAAAGACATCTGTGCACAACAAGTCACTGTGACCCTCAGGCTTGGTGAGGAAAAAGACAGTGAGAGGTGGACACACAACACAGCTGCTTTTGAACTCACTTTCTCTTTGCAAAGCTATCAGTAAGTGGGAGAAACATAAAAATGCTTAACTTTGACTTCAGAGTTGCTAAAACAACTTTGCTTTGGCTAATAAACTGTAAGATTTTCTCTTAGTGTCATACCAATAGTGCACTTAGTTCTCCTTGCATGCTAAGGAGCCTGAAGCAGCATTTGCAGATCAGATCACCTGCCCTGGATCAGACTACACAACCCTTTTTAATGAATGAAATTGCTGCCCAGCTCCCGTCTCCTACAGGATAATGAGTTTCCTAATCTGTTTTATGTAGGCAACAAAGCAAAAAAACCATTGAGAAGAGGGAGAAGGCTTGCCAAAACAGAACTCTGCGACATCTGTAAGGAACCTGAGGGACTGTACAGGCCTGATCTTTGTTAACTCACATGTGCACTAAACTCCTGAAGCTCCTTTCCCACTGTCACCACTGCCCAAACTCAACGTATCAAACCCTTTCACTTTCTGTTGACTTCAGTAGGAATGACTCCATTTTGCAGCAATAAAGGATGAATACTCTGGATCTCCACATTGTCTTATGAATCATGCACAACACTTGTGAATCTGCAACTTTATTTCTTCACTTCAAAAAAAGAAGGTTCAGATCACAGACTTGCACACTGTGTACTGAAACTGCCTTTAATTCTGTATTCACTTAACACCAACGAATTATTAAGTTCTTGCAATTTACATGAGGTTTCATCAGAATACAGTCTAATATTCAATTAGGAACATTTTTGGGGGAGAAGGCATCATGAAGAACTTTGAACACTCTGATCAATATATTAAAATCCAGGGAGCCTTTGAAGATGAGCGGCTCTAATTAATCTACTTTATTTTGCATTTTTCTTGTGTCAGAAAAATATTCCTTTACTTCCAGTCTGTTCACAGTATTGATAACTGATCCTGCCCCAGCATGGAGGGATTGGATAAGCTACTCTCCTGAGATGACACTCAACCCTTCATTTCTGAGATACACAGATGAATGAGCTCATTTATGAGCAGCAACTTGCAAACAAAACCAGAATGTATTTGTCTCTTTAGCAAATGCATCCTGATTATTCTACATTTATAGTCATAAGCAATCCTTAGATTAGTCTGCTTTCCTTAAAGCACTTACTGATGTTGTACCAGTCAAGCCTTGGTCTACTGCAACATGCCTGACTGGGAATCCATTACAATACAACCACTAAACATGTGCTAGTAGCAGATGTGCCCAGTGGCTTGGGAAAAATAGATGTTATGTTTAATTATGTGACATAGTAAAATGAAGCAGAAACAAAATCACATATGCAATTAATGAAGGGCAGGAACCTTTAATTATATTTAAGAACATAATATTAAGCAAGTATTTGGCTCAGATGAGACAATTTGCTGAATTCAAATTCAGATCACTGCTAAACCTGAACAGTTTGTCTGGATCCTACACTTCATAATACTTAGAATCAGAGTTTAGATGATTAAGGTCAGAATGTCTGAAGTCAGATTCAAATACCTTTGGAATGGAGTACAAATAAATGGTTTAAACTTGCAGTCATCTGTGATGAGTGTTATCATCCCTTGACTCTAAAGAGAGAGAAATTACCAGTAGTCCTTGGCAATTATGAAACGCAGGATGGTGTTACTTTACCACTGCAGGTTTCAAATACCATTAAATTTACCTACACAACACTACAATTACGAGATCCCCAAATTGTACCCTATGTTGCATTGACAACCCTCAAACTCTCCCTGTGCAACCTGCAAAAGGATGCTAACATATGAGAGAAGGTGGGAAGGGAGCACACACAGCCCCAGCATCAGCACTCTTCCAAAACTCACATCATCCCTCCTCTTCCCCCTCTGTATAGGGGCTGAGAACACCAACAACCATCAGGTCATGATTGTGAGGACATAAAATGGTAGCCTGTCTGCAAATATTTGGGTTGTCACCGCCTTCTGTGTTTAAGGCCCAAGGGATGCTTCTCCAGAGCATCAGCTCAGGCAGTACATTAGAGAGGGTGGAGTAAGTGAAATGGGTACATCAGTCTTTCCACATCACCACCACCACAGATAGTAGAGGGTTTGTCCACTTGAAACTGGAGGGTTTGTCCTGTTGAAACTCCACAGGGGCATATTGTGCTTAGTGTAGGCCCAAGCATACAAGTAAAATGGTACTCCATATCTATGCCCCTCACTATTTTTCCCACCTTTCCCTGATTTTCCCTAGTTTGCACATGTTTGAGAGCTATAAAACTGAATAAAGAGCTAAGGGGTAAAAATGAAAGTTGGATACCTCTTTGGCCATGGAGTATGACCAATTCTGTTGTTCTTGATAAGACTGAGTGCTTTGAGAGAAAACCAGTGTCCTTATGCTGTTATTTGAAGGACCATAGTCCAGTCTCGCAAATGCAAAGTGCAAATCTTTGGTTGCACAGGCAAACTTATCTTTGACACTATGTACAAGTGCTTTACCTTGCAGATCTACCACTCATTTAATGGAAATTTTGATGGAATCCTATTTAATATGAAAAATTATTGGTACCTGAGACTAGATAGCTCAAGAAATATTAATGAGAAAAAGTAAATAAAGAGAAATGTTAGTAAGAATAATACTCTTAGGCACATTGCCCTCCTCTTGTCTGGGGCTTAGGGGGTCATTGCATATGCTATGTTTGCAGCCCGGTACTTAATTGCAAGATTTTGCTTGTAATTGAGAACAGCCAATACAATAAAAACAGTCATCTGACGCCTCTGTAAGATTTACGGAGCCTGAAAAGCTTAAAACAGAAGTCATCTTGAAATGATGCAAAATTCCCAGGAAAAAAGAGTAAGCCATGATTAGAGTGGAATTTTATCTAGCTCTCATTGTATTTTAAAAGCATACACGGAAGTGAATACTGTGTATTCTATGATAATAATTTACTTTTAGAGATATCTACCATTGACCAGTTAGCCAGGAGCACTGCAATATATTCATAACAAATTATCTTTGAGCAGCACTTTGCTCAAATGATGCCAGTGTACTTTATAGATCAAATACCTGGCTATAGTAACTCCATTGCAGTTGGAATGTTTTCAGAGAATCCAAACTTGTGCGCTTGAGTGAAGGATGCAATGATATATCTTTTTTTTCATGCACATTGACATTCAGCCATGGACAAGCTAAAAACACTAGCTTCATGTGACTTCAGATAATACTTGTCTGAATGAAACCTGGCAGGAAATGAGACAGACCCAAATAATGAACTGAGAGATTTGAATCTGAATAAAGCTGCTGGGACCAATTAGTAGGACTATTATTGATTCACATGCTAGAGCACGTTAAGACAATTATTTACCTCTCCATTTTTTCCCTATAAATCTGTCCAAGAACAGACATTTTTGTATACAGATTTGTTGAGTTCCTTTGACACCTAGTCATTACCAGTCGTATCATCAAACACTTCATGGTTGCTGTGAAATTCCGGCCATGTAGTTTCTCTGCATATCATAGTCCTGATATTCCTTCCACATGTGGCAGAAATCTCACCAGTGGTGAGATTAAAATAAAAATGTTTTTATTTAAAAATAAAAATAAAAGTGACTCAGAACCTTGTGATTAATCTTCAATCAATTTGTCTAGAATTGATCAGCTAGCTCAAGTCAAATATTAATTACTTACACCTGTTTCTCAGAGAGGTGTGCCTGCCAGAGCCCTCCAACGCTTGGATGCAGAAGACAACTTTCCCATGTTCATGGGTCCTTGGCTCCAGTGTTTCGATTCGGTTTTTGCCATCCCTCTCTGACAGAATGTTGTGGTATTTAAAAACAGAAAACTCCATCTGCTGTAAGGAAACTGAATTGCAGCTAATGTCGATGCATTTCTCTTGCCCGTGCTCAGGGAGGGGGCTGCCATTCAGGAAGTACTGTCACAGGGCTATAAAAATCCAGACAGGCTATTTGTGTGTCTTACACTCCTTTCCATTAATATGTAGTAACAATAGAAGAAAAACAGTTGGTCCTGCCGTGGGCTCCATGAAGGCGGAGTTGCTTCCACACAAGTAACCCACTGGGATCACCGCAGGGATGTGTGGCCAAGCAGGTCTGTGGAGGGACTCCCGTTGACTTCAGGAAGCTCTAGGTCAGGTTTGAGTGCTCTGCACCACTTTTCCAATTACCCCAGTTTTCCACAGGGCTTGGCACAACTCCAGTGCTCCCACAGATTTGTCCGTGGGCTCACAGCCTTCAGCAGGCTCCTGCAAAGCCCCAAGAGGAGACTTGGCCTTCCCTTCAGACAGGCACGGAGCATCTGAACAGTGGCTGAGGGAGACAAATAGACCACTGCAAAAAATCATTACTGTGTTCAGGGGTCAGTGTTACAGAAGATTAGAGATTTGCACTTCAAATAGCCAGTTCCCTGGTGCTATACAGTTCTTACCCATGGCAGCGTCCATACTTTGCTGTCTCATAGCAACTGCTCATTAATTTGTCTAAATATTTTCCATTTTATAGACTTCCAGCCTCTCTGACTCCTCTGACTTGTATACACCGACCCAGACACCATCCTGCAGAGATTGGCATGATATTGCTGAGAGCTGGCAAGGCTGGTGACAAGGAGCAAGGTGACCGTGAACACGCAACAGAGCAGGACCCAGGCAGCGCTTCCTGGCACACAGGGCCAAGAAGCTAGAAGGAGTTTATATACTGGAATTACTTGGGATGTCAACAGCATGCTGGGACATCAGGAACAAAATCCAGATGTTGCAGCATCATATTCCCTTAATAAATCTGTCAATAAAAAGGAAAAAACCCTAAATGTTTGGTATTATAATACAGAACTACGGAAAGACACCACAGTAGCAATTCCAGCTTAAACTAAAGAAACCACTAACTCTAGCTGAGATCAACTGGGAAAAAGACCTTAAGCAAAAATATGGTGAAGAAGGAATATGAAGCTCACAGATTATCCTTTTGCTCTGGAGTTTCAGAAACCTACCTGACATTTGGAACATGCAAAACTTTAGAGATTTCAGATAAAAAAGCAAAATAGGATCAATTAATTTTATTGATTTGTCAAAATTTCAAATTTGCTTTTTAATGACTTCCCAGCACTGTAGCATTTGTTTTGACCTTCCAGTGGCTTAATATTTACTCCCGAGTGTTTCTTTCTAGTAGTTATCAGAGAAGGAATTAGGATAACTGTACTTGAGTCACTGGACTTTGAATGTTGTGATCCCAAGTTAAAAAGCATTAATTATCACTGAATGAGTTATTGTACTGAATTCATACAGGCTGTTATCATATCTCACATATGTCTAAATGCTCTCATTTAATGTCAGTGTATGCAGCCCATAATCTGATCAAACGCATGATAAAGAGTCACAGTATGACACTCCCAGAGCCATCATGGCAACCCAGTGGGTCACTGTGAACTCACTATTTTCAAAAGTCTGCCTAAATACCCACCTTCAAGACTGCGAGAGACACTTACAAAACACTTTTTATTTTTCGGGGGCAGTAGCTTGTTCAAATGCCACTCAAGCTATATTGCTTTTTGTTGGTCACTTTTCCAGAATTCATTGTCAGGAAACAGCATTTGAGAATTCAGAGTTTTCCAAGATTTATAAAGCAACCTGGAAAAAAGCCAACAGAGCTAACTAATAAAAGTGTGTAAAATGGATTCCAGAAAAAAATACTGCCCTGCTACAAGAATAGCATCTCCAAACTATTTTTATACACAGAACCCATCCCTGCCAATTAGACTGTGTTTGATAATCTGGAGAATAAAATTGTTTCATGATGATTTAAGATTAATATCTTATACAAAGCTACGCTCTTATGTCTGCACTCATGTCAAACTGTCAGATAAAGTGCTAAAGTAGAAATAAAACAAATACCAGATTTGCTTTTTTGTCTGGCTTTAAGAAAAAATATACTGAGCAACCAAAATAAATCCTCATTACTTTCCTTAAAATAAGATTAGTGAGAAAATAGTTTCACACGTGAAAAATTTCTCTTCCATCTTAGATTAGTTGGCAGGCCCTGACAGAGAGACTAGAGACATTCCTTTTACCTGATGGAAAAAATCTTCCTTCCTGGACTTACCTATGGCAGCTTTATTCATCAGTATTTTATTTTTTCTGTAGAAAAATGCTGGTAGGTGAAGGAAGCAATCTATCTTTGGTAGAACATTATTAACCTAGACTTTGGGAAGCCGCAGTTTGCTGCTTCTTGCAGGCTGGGAAAATAGCTGAAATCCACATTTCCACTGAAATAAATTCCCTGAAGGAGCTTGGACATCATCTCTTCATGCCACTGCTTAGAATCTGGAAAATAAGCATCAGATATTTTGTCACTTTAAAGGAGACATGAAAGAATGACACTACTTGACTTACAGGTAGTCTGGATACAGCTATCCATTAACAAATTATAAAAAGAATTTCTGTCTCTGAACTGTGTCTTTTCAGCCAAACAAAAGCATCACTTGTAGTAAGTAGGCCATTTACCACCTTGTATTGAAAAATATCTTACCACATGCATAGTGAGAAATAAGGAGTCAGAAACCTGTCTGGAGGGTTAACTTATCTAGGATGAGAGGATTGGTACTAGGTAAGTGAAAACATGTGGACTATTGGACAAGAAACAAAAATATCCCGCCGTTAACTTCAAGCAAGTAGCCACGTGCACAGGCTTTCGCTATAGGCGGGAAATGCTGACTCACTCTTTAAGGTCGTGCAGCTGGTGTTAGCATCTTTTAAGGACAGAGAACAGCTAGGCCTCAGGTCCATCTTAACCACAGAGCCAAATCAGACCAGCTGTCGGCCTACAACAGACCACCTTCCTGTTTGGTGTTTGTGCAGCGATCAGTGCAATGACTGTCCTGATCCTCATTGGTGACAGGTGCTCACAGGCTTCACAGTGCCATAAGCAACACCAACAAAGAACAGGCTCACAAACCATTTGGACAAACACCTACATTCTGCAGATTCAGAGAGATTTGAGATTTAGGGATGTCCACTTAATATATTGCAAGGTTTAGATTTCTTTTCAAATTGCAAGGCTAGGAAATGTCAGTCCCTGACCCCTGAGCCTTTAAATGTGTGAGTCAAAACAAGCAAAGAGGTAGCAGAGGAATTCAGTGCCTTTGTCAAATGAAGTGGGGTATCTTGATGTCTCCATGAAAACCCTTCTGTCAGGTGCGACAGCTTTCTGAACCTTGGTGACATAATTTAATTAAAAATATCACAATTCATAGGAGAAAACACTTAAAATTACAACCAAAGGTAAAAAACCTGATCTTTTGGAAAGTAATGTCATCTACAAGCCCAGCAGCACAGCTTTATCCATTGCCCAGCAAAGATGATTCACAAATCAAGGCATCAAAAATCATCTAATATTGTAGCACAATGTCACTTCTGATTATTATGTTGAGAAACTGTGGAGGAAGAGTTTTCCTTGGCAAGGCAAATCAATGCATAATTTCAGTTACAGCCTCAGTGGTCAATGATAGATGTTAGCATCTTCTTACTTTGGTTTCTGCACTAGCAATGAGCCCTATCTCACATTATGTAGCTCTCACTACCAACACCTTCCCACCAAGAACAAGACCATGGCAGATTCTTCCAACAGTTATTCCTTGCACCATCTTCATACCTTTTTCAATAGTTTTTTATCAAAACAGCCTGAGAGATCAAAAAATTCAGGACACAGTGCAAGTCATCAATGCACCCATACCTTGAATAGTAACCATGGCATTGCTCTGCCGTTGCTGTGCTATTAAGCATCCAGCCTGGGTGAAACACATGTGAAATCTCTGATGAGCTTCATGACAAAAACTGCCAAATTAACATCCTATTAATGTCTTAATCTGGCACTTGCACTCTGAACTGAAATTGTTTTAGGGAAACTTCCAAAATTTCCTTCTTTTTTTTTTTTTTTTTTTTATAGCTCAATCCTGAATGTGCACTGTAACGGTTTCTGAGACAATGGAAGATCCTAAGCTGCTCCAATAGAATTCGTCACAACCCAAAACCTATGTGTTCTGGAATACCATATGGTAGCCACAGTCTGTCATCTAGCAAATCTCTGAAATATGAGATAAAAAAATACAGTGCTATTCTGGACACAAAGTACAAATGGTGGATTACGCAAATTGGTCTTTATTGTAGGTGTTGATGGAAACATTTAAAATTAATTCCAGAACTATGGCAGTTGGTCTTGGAAATCTAACTCTCTTTGGACTCTCACAATTAGCATATCAGGAAATTGCTTCTCAGACCCAGAAAGAGTTGTGGTTGCCCATTAGAAATCAGATGACTTTCTACAAGAAAGACTTTCTACTGAATGTTCAAGGACATGACTAGGCTGCAGGTGTTCTGATGGATCTTGCTTCATATGTTACTCATGCTGAAAGCTAAAAATTGAGACCAAAAGAAAGAAAATATGGATTTTCCTGACACCCTATTTCATCCTTCATTCCTGAAAATTAGTGAAGAGAAGGTTGAATAACACCAGGAGGAAACTAAGTAATATATCTAAGGATTTGGGGCTCTGTTCCTGCAAATAATTCAACTGGTAATTAGTTTTCCTCTAATAGCTTCATTACTACTGGTCGTACTAATTATTTGCATGACTGGAAACGTAAGTCAAGTTCCAGTCTATTAGTAAGGTGACCCTGAAGGCCCAGACTCACCGAATAAGGATGCGGACTAGGAACAAATTTGGTTAATGTGATTTGAATCTTCATTATATAAGTCAATAAAATGAGTCATGAATATATCTTCATGATATAGTTCACATTAAAATGTGCAACTACAGCCAATAAATGTAGTTCATTTGAAAATTTATGTCCTACCAAGTGTGATTCTAGTGTAAAGCTAAGTTCACGTCTTTTTAATGTTCTCTCCATCATATCTCAAATCCACAGATATCTCTTTTTACCTTTTAAAAAAACCAACACGTGTCATATTCTTGGCTAACTTCAGTAATAAAGTGTAGAGTTACAACCATGAATTCTCTGACCCAGAATTGCAGTTTGGGAAAGAATATACACATTCCATGTGGAAAATCAAATGGAAACAGATTAAATTACAAAAAAAAAAAAAAGAAGAAAATAAAAAAAAATCACAAACAGTACTTTTTCACTTTCAGTGTTTCATTTATGTCATCTACATAAAAGATTTGCAAATGGTAAGTGAAATGTGGCATCTGGCTGTGAGCTAAACAGTGTTTTTAACAGATCTCAGAAACATGTCTTTTACAAAGCAAGACACTCAGCTCTCTTATCTTACACTGAATAATTAGCCTCAGTAGTGAAAAACTGCTTCCAGATGAATAAGCTTTTGATAGGAAACTATCAAATTCCAGTGAAAATCTGATCATGGGAAAATTACTCAAGGAAAGAAATGCCTCAACACCTGATGCACGCCTTAAAAACAAGGACTCCTTAGTATTATCTCATGTAATATACATGTTGCAAACAATAAAAGTCCCAAATGTTACTCATACTAAGCAGTTTTGATTACTTGTGCTTTTCATGTGATTAGACTGTATTAAAATTGGCATACAGGAATTTAAATTTATGTAGAGTTAGAACCATATTTTATTGTTGTGTTTTTTTAATATTGCAGTCTGGTTTTGTACTTCAAATTTGTATTTCAGGTTATGCTAGGCAATAAATGACAGGCCTAGGAAAAACTGAAAACTAATAATTTCTTAGTTTTGTATGAAGTATCTGTCCTTTTAATGTTTTCCCCACTATGGAATCTATTTCTTCTCCTGTATTAATTATAGGTAGAAATGACAGAATGTTTTCTTTGCAAGCAATCAGTGGAGGTTTCATCATTTTGCAATATATAGCAGCCACCATTGCTTTTAATGGGTGAGATTTAGGCTTAAGCACTTTTCCAGCTCTGGTCATTTCCTTTCATTGTCTAATTGCCAAAATAACTCTTTGTAAATGCATGCACTTCTCAGACTGAGTGAGAAAGGAAATATTGATGAAATATTAGGTGTATTGATGGGATGAATGAGGGCAGTTGAAGTGGAAATGCTGTCTAATTAAATATCTGGTTTTGGATTTGAAAATGTACATTGTCCTAGATAGGCCATTGATCTGAGACTATTGTTCCTACAGAGCACTATGTACTGCAGGACATATTCTTGGGAAAGGAAAGAAATAATTTGTCCATTAAGAATTTCAAACTGGCTCTAAGGAATACAATCCCCATTCTCCTCCTGCCTTTTTCAGTGCAGATTTTCCCCTCCCCCCACCCCCCCCAAACACATTAAAGAACAAATTTAATAGGTCAACATCCCCTGAACATTTACAAAAAACATAGGAAAAAAATTCCAGATATATTTCATACTTAATCTAAAGGCGNAAATTCCAGATATATTTCATACTTAATCTAAAGGCGACGAGGTTACCCTTGTTGATCCCTTTCCCTTCTCACCTATAAAAGGCACCCTATTGCTTTATAAGAAACCTCCAGGCTCTTGATCATGGCTGCCAGGCTCTGGGTTTACTGCCTTTTAGACAGGCTGGAGGAGAGCACACCAGAGAAAATTTTGTTGGGAAAATTGCTTTGCCTCTACTGAACTGATCCAAAACTGACACAATTCTACGGGATGTTTTGATTTCTTCCATACTGACATTCCTAGACAGAAAAAAAAAAAAAAAGGGAAAAAAGAAAAAGAAGAAACAAACAGTATTTCCTCTGAAAATTTCCATGCAATTGTATTTCAGATCTCATATAGTAGAATGTTTCATGTTAAATCTGAAGACTTAAGAGATACAAACAGCATTACGATCAATAGTTATGTTTGGCTGAAGTTAAAATGGGTTCCAGAGATCTCTTGACAGTTTTGCTCAAACCGTACAGTGAATTGCTATAAATATCTTCACTGACATAAGGCAATGTTGTTCCACTCTGGGAACTCAAAGTGAATCCTCTGTCCTTAGAAAGTTTGCCCTTTAACCACAAGCACCAGAGACACCTGCCACATCACTGCTTCTCTGTAGGGTTTCTTTCTGTAGGAGAGCAAGCATTCACCTGCAAGCACAGATTACCTATACATGCCATTTACCTGGAGCTGAGCAGATGAAAAAAGGTTTTATCCAGGATCTGTTGTATTCACTAAATAATTCAACAAACTAGTTTTTTTGCTGCCTGGAGGTACATGTATTTTGAGTTTGAGCATAGCACTGTTTATTTGGGTTCAGTTGGACTTGTCATGGATTTTTTTGGTTTATCGTTTGTGTGTTTCTTTTATTTTGTTGGTTTGGGGGTTTGTTGTTGTTTTGTGTTTTGTTTTATTTGGGTGTGGTTTTTTTAGCATAAGCAGCATGATTTTTTCCCCAGCTGATATAAAGGAAGTCTCAAATGTCTAAATACGGGCCTGCTCCGTCAAGGCTGCTTTGAGGAAATAACCTG
>WEIV01006292.1:138225-189290 GCA_013390005.1 Calyptomena viridis | reverse complement strand
TTTCCTAGTGGGATTAGTTCTTGTTAAATAAATTTTTAATGCACTTCTGCTATCTAATGAATTATGTAGCATGCCCCTTTTTCTTCTGTCAAATGAGGTTTGGAAGAAATCAGGTCAAGTCCGATGGCAAAAAATTATATACTATTCTGAAATAACCCCTAGTCAGAGTGAAAGAATTATTCTGATAGAAACTAATTCCTGATGAAAAAAATGAATATATTACAAGCAAGCCAGGCCTCCCATATTTTTGTGGCCACTACCACAAAAATTTCTTCCAATAAGGCAGAGGCCAAGTACAATTTTTACAGGCCTCAAAAGAACCTAGAGAAACCCAGGTTTGATACTATAAAAAGGTTATTCACCCCTCAGTATTTAGCAGGCCTGTGGCACTTCTAGAGGAGGTGAGAAATTTACATGGATATAAATAAAACCTGGACACAAACTCTGGATAGAGATCCATTGCTAGTTATTAAATAGGAAANAGTTTATATACTGAGCATGGTGTTTTCTGGTATGGGATATACATTTGGCCAGATCAGGTCAGTTGTTCTGGCTATGTTCCCTACTGACTTTTTGTGCAGCTCCTCACTAGCAAAGAATGAGACACTGAATAGTCCTTGACTTAGGGTAAAAAACACTTAGCAACAGCCAAAACATCAGTGTGTTATCAACATTCTTCTCATACTAAATCCCAAAACCACAACACTGTACCAGCTACTAAAAAGAAAATGAACNACCCCTAGTCAGAGTGAAAGAATTATTCTGATAGAAACTAATTCCTGATGAAAAAAATGAATATATTACAAGCAAGCCAGGCCTCCCATATTTTTGTGGCCACTACCACAAAAATTTCTTCCAATAAGGCAGAGGCCAAGTACAATTTTTACAGGCCTCAAAGGAACCTAGAGAAACCCAGGTTTGATACTATAAAAAGGTTATTCACCCCTCAGTATTTAGCAGGCCTGTGGCACTTCTAGAGGAGGTGAGAAATTTACATGGATATAAATAAAACCTGGACACAAACTCTGGATAGAGATCCATTGCTAGTTATTAAATAGGAAAATGAGGAAATTCCCAGAGCTCAAAAAGCTCAGATGCTGGAAGAGTAGTAGGAAAAAAGTCATATGAGCTTGTCCTGTTTCTTCTCCTTCCTGGGCTCCCATTGTTATCACTCTTATGGCTAATCTTGTCAAATGTTAAAATCCTAGGAAAGAAAAACAGAAAAAAGTGCCAAAATTACTTTTGTTGTTTGGTCATACGTGGTTGTGGTTTAATTGCAGCCAGCAACCAAGGACCAGGCAACCACTCACTCACTGCCCTCGACTTTTGNCAGCTACTAAAAAGAAAATGAACTTTGTTACAGCCAAAATCAGGACCTATGTCCAAACTCAAAAACAATTCTTCCTTTTAAGAAAGGATTGACATCTATTTCCATGGAATAGCACTGTTAGTGCAGCAGGAGTATCTGTTTTTCGACATGAGATGTGGGGATGACACTTAACATCTCCCTCCCCTTACGTTTGCTTCTGTGGTTCTGACACACTGATTCACTCCAGAATGAGTGACAGATGCTCCGGCTAGGACTGAGATTAAACATTTGTATTCAGAAAAGCTATTCTATTTATGTCAAATTTTCTGAGACTTCTCAGTTCTTTTTTTGTTCTTCTTTCATTTTTCCTTTCTAGTCTACAACATTTTGGTTATTGCCATGAAAAACCGAGCAGGTACATAATTTCTAATTAAACTTTGACCACTGTGTACCTCACTGCACTGTGTACAATGTACCTCATTTGTTCAATTTTTTAAAAAATTGGTCATTTTTAATTTTCCTGACAAGAATCAAATTAACAATTTTGAATTGCCCTGAGGTAATACCATTCTCAGAGTCCTGTATACCTAAGTGCTCTACTTTGATTGGGATAACTGGCCTTTCCAGATCAGACTTGGAAGATTATTTGTCATATGGATTTTACACTTAGTTAAATATCAAATGTATTTCTTCTTGACTGAAGCAATTCGAATTCAAATATCCCCTAGTGGATTCTGGAGCAGAAAATAATTTTTCTGCCTCCCACTTCCAATATATTGATTTATTTTCCAAAATCTCCATTCTTAAAGTAGCCAAAGATGTCACACACACCTTAAAGGAAGAAAAAAAAATTATCTTAAACACAGGACTTTTACTTCCCCTGTGCCATCCCCAAATGCTACTGCTCTTCAATTTTATTTTTCTTTTTTCCTGAAAATTTGTCATTAATTACTATTGAGAAAGGCTTTAGTTAATGAAAACCTACTTTGACACAATATCTGAAATATGCCTTTTAATATACAATCTCCTAGAGTTATTTTGCACTTCTTCCATCTATTCATGCTCATTCATTCAAATCCACTCTGTGTAACACAGAACTGGAACATGAACTTGGCTTATCCACCTCTCAGGAAAGTGGCATTGTCAGCAGTTTAGATCATCTGAAACAAGNGAAAGAAGCTTCTCTTAATATATTCTTTTGGAGCTCTTCCCTTAGATACACTCAATTAAATATTAATTGTCCCCAGAGAAAAAAACTGAGGAGAGGGTGACTTCTACTGGGTGAAAGTGGGAAAGTCATGTTCCAGTCCCTGATCTAGCAAGTGTGTAATACTTATGCAAAAAAGAGCAGGTTGTTGAGGTTTTTTACAGGGAAAAAAGATCCTTTTGGAGCACGCCTAAATGCAGCTTTTCTGTCCCAGCAGTTTTTCTCTCACTGGAAATGTTTTCACTAATGAAAGAACTGCAAAGTAGAGGTGCAGCATTAATAGCTTTGCCTCCCCTGTGCTTCTTCTGCAAGACTGGGCATATTCTGAGATTGTTTATCTTGAGACAAGCCTTGTACACAAGATATGGGGGAAGAGGTGTGGGCTAAGCCACAATCTAGCAAAACTGGAGTAGTTTATTGCACGTACAGAATTTGCAAGCAGCCCATTTGAAGTCCCAAGCACATATGGCTTTATCACCCTGTGTGAGTAGCAGCCCTTCACCACCACCAAGTAAAGGACACTCACTGGCAGCACAACTGTGCACGTGGAAATTACACAGGGAACTTCATGTGAAACAAATGAGATGGGGTTTGCTCACTTGTACTACAAGCAAAATCACGGCTGTCTTTGTCAGATCTGACCTTAGTCTCTCAGAAGGGGGAATGAGAATTGCTAGACACCTGGACAACAGATGTGAAATGCAATCCACCCTTGTCTGCAGTATTTGTACCATTATAAACTGAGCAGAGCTCAGGGACATGTACCATCATTGTAAATGACTAGAGAAAGTGAAGGATAACTGGGACTTTGGCAATCCACTTCCAGATGGGCAAGGAGACATACAGGATCAGAATAATCAGGTAAACAGCAGGAGGTAGGAGTGGGTCTGACAATACATAAGAAGGAAAAAATTTTTACTGTAACAAGCAGTAAATTGGGATTGGTAGTGTCTACTTTGGACAAACCTGGCAAAAGTAATAATTATCCATTTTTTTTGTACTCCTCTGTGTTTCTTGGCTTCTTGCTTCCCTTGGTGGCATAGGTGCAAAACTCTTGTGACATGAGATTTTTTTTTGGATGCTTGGAAATTTATTCAGTGACATGACTGGGAGGGAGAACTACTGCCTCTCACATGAGGCTGGCTGGGAGCAGTGAGAATTTCAATATAGCATGGGGAATTGTAGTGCCATAGCAAACTAAACTGAACACAGTCAAAATTAGGACCTGACACTGGGTTGGAAATCCCAGCCCTTTGTTTCTTTTTAGGTAGGCACACAAGCTGCAGTAAGAGAACAATATCCCATCTTTCTATGTGCTATCTAACCATCTATAGAGAGTTCTACTTCAAACGGATAACAATGGAAACAGGAGATTAATGATAGATAACCAAAAATGCACCAGTGAACTCCAGCCGACTCAAGTTTTCCATAGAGTACTTTAAATGCTGAAGAGTATATGGAAAAACTGATTAGGAAAAGTGTTATTTTGAGTTTATCAGATTGGCTTGGTGTCCCAAGAACTGAAATGCAACTTCAAAACAAGTTAAAATGTGTCAGTTTGACATTTTGCATTTTCCCCACTGTTTTCATTCTGAAATACTTAAAAGTTTTTTTCTTAGACATCAAGATACTCTCATGGAACAGAATCCTCTTTTACCACTGTTCTCCTGATAGAACCTGAAAATCCTTTTTCAGACAGAAACTGAGTTTTTGTTCAGCTTTTTTTTCAGAACATTTAGAAAGCCTTGGTTTCAGTTAATTATTGTTTTTCTGTTTTAGTATAAGTTAATCTATGGAACTGAAAACTCAGTTGCTTACAGAGCTACAAACTAACACGACTGTGTTTTTGTGTCCCACAAACCAGCAGCAGCAGCCCATCAGTGTTGATCACTTAGCAGGTATCACAGAAGAAATTAGCTTTTAAGAAAGCTTAAGAGAAAAACAACTCAGTGACTACTGGAGTTTTGGCATGGGAAGCCATGAGAGAACTGGACAGGAGTTTGATGATGGGCAGAATCACCAGGAAAGCAGACAAAAGGCTGATTATTTTCACTCTGGAGAAAGGGATTGCATCAAGCTGTACTACCATAGATTTTCCAGGGCACCCAGTGGGCAAACACCCCATAGTGTCCTTTTTTGTTCTGGTTCGCTCAAGCACAAATGAAACCCATTGCAAGAGCAGCAGATCATGGGTGCTTTTCCTCTCATTTTCTCTCCTCCCCTTGCCTCTCCACCACACCACCAGGAAGATGCCAGAGTTGCAGCACACACCTGGTAGCCCAGGAGTCGCAGCTCAACCACCCACTGTTAAAAATAAATCAGCGCCTACAATGATAGAGTCAGAAAGCACTGAGATAGAGGAGTGCACACATAGTTTATTTTAGCATAAGCCACTAGCCTTTGGCAATGTTTTCTGGGCACCATTGAACCTGGCTTTTTCAGCTCCTCCTTCCTATCAATTCTTTGGCATATTTTGTGCCTCAAAACAAAGTCTCAACAAGTTATGTTGCAAGAGAAAGGCAACATCATTATCAAGATCCAAGCACAAATGTGGACTTTCTTGTCACAGGACAGTAGAGCACAGGGTAAGGGGAAGTTACAGGAGATAAATGCATTATTGGGTGCTGTCTCTATGTCATATCTCTGTTGTATGTTCCCTAATAGCCTGTAAATGTAATCATTGATACCTGCCCTTCTGAGGAAGACAAGACCTTGAAAGAACTTGAAATTAATAAGTCCATAGACACTTTTTAATAAGAAGAAATATACTCTGGAAATTCATAACAATTTGACATAGGTATATGCTGGAAAATACACAGTTTAAGTATGACCACAGTTTTTCCAGCTGTGTGATCAAGTGTAGTTTCTCACAGTGAAAAAGCAGTCAATATCTGTTGTATGACACTAGTCAGTGAAAGTGAAGCTTCATTCTTTTTACACAAGCTACTTTATAGGGTGGTGTGTGAATATCCTACCAAGCTGCATTTCTCCACCTTCTCTGGAGAACAGCTGTTTTAACATATGAAAATTTTCTTGCTGCCTGGCAGTTTATTTTGAAGCATTTCCTAAGGAGAGCTGGGATGTGTCCAACACAAATAGCTGCTGCAGTGGAAGAGGACAGACTCAGCTCCTCCTGTTGCTGTGCTCACTGCTGCCACAAGAGCAATGGCTGATGTGATTGCAGCTGATAGGGCTGCCTTCTCCTGAGAAGGAACAAACCGTGAGGCAGAAATTGAAGAAAGCAAAAGTAATGTCTGAGCAATTTGTTGTGCCAAAAGTATGTAGAACTGAGCTCCATCACCACTGATGCCTGTACTGAAGTATAGTTGGAGCCTCCAACTGAAAATGTGTAAACATAGACCTTGAGATGTAGCATTGTTGTGATCCTTCAGGAGGAGATGGTGTGGAAATCAAAAAACAGGACATAGGGAAAGAAGGATAGTTTAATCTGACTATCACCTGAAAATGAAACATGAATTAAATATTACTAATACCTTAAATTCTTCCATATGTTGAAATATTATCAACTATGGGCTATCATTTGAATGCTAAAAGATTATTCTGAAGAAAAAATGGCTACATATGGTAAGATAGTATGGAGGAAGATTGGTCTTATAGGCTCTAGCCTCAAATAATAATATTTAGGTCTTGGAAATACTGAGAATAGTATTTAAAATCAAAATTGAATCCCACATTTCTGAACTCTGTGGTGTGTGATCCTGCATCCTCAGACCACAACAGAACTGGACACAGGTGTCCCTAAGCTGTGGTAAGAGACTAAAATCTACTGGTACAGCATGAAATGAATGCTCCCTGAGAGGGAGAAGCTGTGCAGCATCACATCTTTGTTCTATCTCAATTAAGATTAAAAGCACTCTCATTGTGGACACTGCTTCCCTTAGAAAGGTAAATAGAAGAGCATGAAACGCCTGGCACAAATATGGTACCCTGGACAGTGACACTTGGTAGATAGACTGTTCAGTTACTCAACTGAAAAACACTGATAAATGATCTTAGGATAGAAATCCTGGTGAAGTTTTCCAGGGACTACAAAGGGCACCAGCAGACCTTGTGCTAGGCCTTCTCTTGACCATCTAAAATAGAGGCTACCTTCTGTAATGAGTCTTTTCCTGAATAAACTTCCAAATTTTGAAACAATGATCTAACCAACTTGAAAAGAGCCCAGCACAGAAATAAAATTCATCATCTTAATGCTCACTTTTGTGAAGAGAGATACTGAGTTTATAAGCATAGTATGGTTACAGTCACTAGATTTATCTGCCTCTATTTTCTTTTGCGAGGTTGGATTTTTTTTTTAGAACTGTTTTAGATCAGGTCCATGTGTCACAATCCTGGCTTTGGTCAAGACCATGACATGCTCCTGCTTATATTTTGCTGCTTATTTTTTCAGGGTAGAGGGGTGACTGGAAGTTCCTATGCTATCATACAGTGAATTTTGTTGATATCCTGAAATATTATTGCCATAATACTCTCCAAATAGAAAAATCATTTCACCTTTAGTTGAAATTTCATTAATAGCCCTCTCAATCCCCTTCTGTAGTAAAGTATTACAGGTACAAGCATGTGGCAGGCAAAAACTAGTTCCTGGGATGGGGTCATGGGTTGCAGGGAGAAGGGTGTGCAAGAGTTTCTGTGGGAAAAAGTGGGCAAAAGAGCTGCACTGCAGCTCGAGGAGTGCACATGAGTTAAATTTAGCTTTTAACTTTAAGGCTTGTTTGACAAGACAGCTCTGGATGTGTTCCTCACTTCAGGGTTAATCACTGCAGAGGGTTTAG
This sequence comes from Calyptomena viridis, assembly GCA_013390005.1. NCBI lineage: Eukaryota > Metazoa > Chordata > Aves > Passeriformes > Eurylaimidae > Calyptomena > Calyptomena viridis. The sequence goes on along the minus strand of WEIV01006292.1, from coordinate 181,978 downwards.
CAGTGTTTGTGGCTATAGTCTATAAGTTATCTGTTTACAAAACTTTAGAAATAGATTTATGGGGCAGAGTTTCAGGGACCATTGCTCCTTCATTAGCTCTAAGTCAGACTGTACTTCCCATCCATTTGGGAAGGAGTGGCTGTGATCTAAGGTGGCCTCGTGCATCCTCTTCTTGTGGCCATGCACCCAGTTCTGACTCCCTGGCAAAGTTTTGGGCAACTGGTCTCACAGAGTAACTGCTAGAAGAGAGAATCCAGGACAAAAACTATAATCTGGCCTTGGACGAGATCCTGATCTAGTGATGTTCATGCATATTTCAGACTTACACCTGATGGAGCATTTCACAGACATGCAGTTGTGCTGTTAACTGCAAACAGGACAACTCATGCAGTAATCTCTCAGAAAGAACCATCTCACATAAACATGGGATCCTGAAAAGGCTATATGGAGGATAGAGCAAGGAGGAAAAGAGACAGAAGAAGTGGCAACAAATACTAACTTATTAACAGCTGAATTATCAACGTCATTGTGCTTTTCAGTTTGCCAAGCAGGAACAAGTTTCTATCTTCATGCTTTCATTTACAAACTTACTATTGAGCAATTTAATTTTAAAGGAGTGCCTTGTTAAAAACACTACATTTGTATAAAGTCTTCGAGATGAGTCTGGTTTGGATGTCAAAGTATGGTAATTAGCAACACTGCAACTGCTATAGCTACAAATTTATGCAATTGAGGCAATTACTGGTTTTTATTACAGTAACAGAAGGTTAGATTTATTTTAGCAGGCATACTTTTGTTTTTAATTTACATCAGTCTGGAAAAATTATCATTAATGTAGTAGAATTTCATGCAGTTTATTAAATGCAAATAAATGATCATGTATACAAAAAGAATATTTTCCTTCTCACAAACACTAAAATAATGAGCAAATCTCAACTGCAAGGTAAATAAGGCCCTAGTGTACAAAGGCATGGGCTTCAAAGTTCTGCTTCTCAGAGAATTATTAACAGTATGTTCTTCTTGTCACATGCAGTTCTGTATTTCTGTTGTCCTTAATCAGTGAGTTGGATTATTGAATGCATTCCATATGCAAGCAAATGTTTACACTCATTGCTAATCTAAAAGGCACTTCAGTGTGTTCCAAGATCCCACAGACAAGATGAGATTTCAAGGCTTATATGTCAGCAGAGTTCAGTGTATTGGAAATAAATCCTACATCAGGATACAATTATAAGGTAGGTAGTAGGAACCAGTTCAGATTAACTACTAAATATATCAGCCTTTTTAATGACCTGGTCAGGAAATGTTCTTTCAACTCTTTCTAAAGCTTTGGAATCAATAATACTAGGACTAGAATAAATCCTGAAATGGAAAATATGTCAGGGTCCTAATCACTTTAGCTTTGTTTCAAAGTAGACTAACATATAATTTTTAAAATGTTATTCAGTGCTGAAGAACTGAGCTCCCCAATGCTACCCATGGGACATGGAGCCACCTCTCAGCTCTGCCAGCTGGTGAGCATGTACTTGTGATGATGAAGAAAAAGTAGCAAAATCTCCTGCCGGGGCAGATGCCTCTTGCACCCACTGCTCATCCCGTACAAGGTAGAGGACATGCAGCACAAGACTCAGTGCTGCCCTCATACCCAACTTGTCCTCTAAGAGACCTTTCACGGGAAAGTGGATCTGAGGGTGATGCATGAATTGCCCTGGAACAGAGGGGGCAGGTGCCACATGAAACTCTTTTTTGATCTATCTCAACCCTATCTCAATGTAATCCACCAGCAAGAGCAGCAGGACGTGGACTCTTCTCTCTTCAACTCACCTTCCTTCACCTCTAATATGAGAGCATTGAGGCCACATCACACTCCTGGTAGCCCAGAAGTCGCAGCTCAGGCACTGCTGCTAAAAATAAATCTGCACCTATGTGATGGAATAAAAAAGGACTGACAGCATCATAAAGGCGGGAATATGTGAGATTTTGTTCCCCTTTCTCTGAAAAATACAATGTAAAAAGAATTATTCATAGCACAGAAGAGAAAACTCTTGCTGGGAGTGACTATGGGATTGCTCTGCCACCTTCTAAACACATATGGTAACCTCAGATAACTGCAGGTTTACACAGATTTACAGGGTCCCTTTTTCAGGGCTTCAGAGGCAGTCTCAGGTTTGCTACCCTGTAGTAATTTCCTAAGCCTGAGCAGCAGCATCCCCCACTGTCCTTTTCTGGCAATCCAGGTTTAAAGGCAAAACACACTCCCTTGGGCAGAGTTGCCGAGCTGGTCCGGACTGTCAGGCTTCCAGAGCTTGAGTCCTTCTTTCTGCAAAACACTGCACCGGGCACTCTGATTTGATCTCTTTGCACTGGGTTGGCCTGGACTGTTTTGCTTTCTAGTGAGCAGTGCAGAGGAAAAGCCACGTTAGATCCTTTCTTCACAGGGATGAGATGGTTTTGTCTTTTTTAAATATAATTTTTCACCTCTCTCTAAACTACCTCAGGGGAAATACGACCTTTTTTAGGAAGTGCTAATATCTTCATGTCTCAAACTACTTGGAAGAAATCCTTGCTGTGTATTCAGGATTCGGATAATACAAGCCAGCACTAGGATTGCCAATTACATAAACAAAAAAGGGGGCTTTGCCTCTTCATTAGGGGAGCAGGTCAAAGAGCTAAAAAATGTGATTCTTGTGACCTTGCACACCTAAGGGTATCTACTTACCTCTATAAAAGCAGACATTCAACCAGTGCAAAGTTTTGGGGAGGTATTTCACTCCAGACATTAATTTTCTCTCAAATGCAGGCGAATGTTTTCATTCCTGTGCATCATGAAAACATTTCATGTAGTTAGAGTAGTGCTCATAGTGTTGAAAGGTGAACAGCAGATTCTGCTACACACTTGGGCTTCTTGTTTTTCTCAGCCTTCGTGGATCTTTTAAAATGATGACCCCTGAAAACTCTTTTTTTTATCTTTCTTCATTTCTTGTCTGGTTGGCTTTCACTCCTCTTTTCATAGTTTTGTTTTCTCTTTCTGCTTCTTTGGTTTTTTGTTTCCCTGAGAAGGGCCTGCAAACACTTCCACTCAATTGTATTATTTGTTAGGTAAAGTCACAATATACTTCAGTCAATTCTTCCTTTAATCAAAGTTAATTCATTCTTTCATCTAGCAAGTTGTTCAAAGCATAAAGGCAAACCTACCTTTGCTGGGGTGATGTGGTCTCTCTCCCCTTCTGATATCAGTTGCCCCTCTGATGTTACTGCATCACACCCAGTCAGAGAGCATCTCTTCACTGCCCATTCCCATCTGTTCTCCTCTGCACCAGATTTCTTATCTCACCCATTCCTGGACCCACTTCCAGTGCCTTCAGGAAGTGCTACAACACAACAAGAGAAATTCTTCTTTGTGCCACTCTTCCCCAAATTTCACCTTTAGGATGACAGCCAGCAGGTATACCATCTGCCTTCACACGTGGGCATCCCCACTGCTGCTGACAGCCTCCCTCAGCTCCTGACAGTCTCTCCTTCTGGCCACAAGCCTGAATATCCTCTTGGTGGATGGTCTGTGTCCCTCAGGAGAGCAAACAGGTCCTGCAGGGGACACAGGAGGACAAAACACTGAAGTTTGGACAAAACACTTGTCAGAAGATGAGCACGTGTGGACACCTCTGCTGGGGTGGGATTGGGGCTGGCTGCAGTCAGGTGATGTGGAACATGAGGAGGAGCCACCTTTGGCCCCGACTAGTGTTGGACTGATGAACCCAGGGCCCCTCAGGTGGGGACATTGCCTCTGAGAAGAAGCCAGAGGGATTGGACCCCAGTGACAGGCTGGTGCAGCTTGCTCTCCTTCCTGCAGAAAGCTGCCAGGGACTGGCCGAAGAGAGCCCTTCTGCAGCCAGACCACCCACAACTGCCTGGGCATCTCTGAGAGGCAGCTAAGGCCCTCTGCAGTACAAAGAGCCAGGGAAGTTGCTCCTCCTCCTGGTCCCACCTGCTGCAAATGTGAACAGAGCAAAAAGGTGTGGTGAGAGCTCTAGGACCCTCTCAGTGCAGTCCCCCCACTGCTGCATGCAGAGGAGAGACATTGGGCCCCCAGGGCCTCTGCTCACTCCAGCTGCAGAGCAATGAGAACAGATGTGTCCTGTGGGAAGGAGAGCAGCATCCTCAGTGTAGCAGAAGTACCTGCCTGCAGGAGGAGGAAAGGCCCTTCCTACTGGTCTTCTCGAACCTTACCTGCTGAGTGACCAACTCCACCATAATTTCCTGTTGGGGGAGGCAAGCATTTCTGCATGCCCTTGAGATGGAGAAGTGCAGCTGGAAAGTCACAGAGTTGTGTTGAATAAACAAATTAAGAGGACTGGTCACTGCAAGGACAGGATATTGGGCAGAGTGGACAGTGTTGTAGCTATAGCCAATGATAAAAGATCAAGATAAATTTGAGCCAATGGTGTGGGGACATGCTGACCTTCTGATGTGTATATCTGTCAATGCTGTAACACAATAAATGGGGATCTTTTCACGACACACAAACAAGTGTGTTCAATGTTGCTTAGTCCATCTCAACCGCAACAATTTCCAGATGGGACCAGTGAAGGCCACTGCTTGCAACAATCTGCAAGAAAGACGCTGCACTTACTGAGCAGCCCTGCAGCACAAAAGCAAACCAGCAAGCTGCATCAGCCATCTGATGTAAGAGGCAAGCTGTAAGAGGCAGCCAGTCAGGGATGTGCCTGGAAACCTGGGATATGCCCAGCAGACTACAATTCCCCGGTATGTCCAGTATGTCTCTTGTATTGAGAGTTGAGTATTGTCTAGTCTGATCCTATTGTACGTGATCTAACCTGATCCTCTATCACTAAGCATACATCTTCTTTGCTCTGGACAATCCCCCAGGTCTCCCAGGGACTCCTGGTTTCCTGGACTTCTGAAGGCTTGCTAGTACTGTCATTCCCCAATTCATGAATGTGGGATGGGTCCAACTGTTTGACATACATTGCTATATGTTTCCCTTCTGTCTTTTAGTCAGGGTCTTTGGGGAAGAGTCTTTCACAAAATTCTGGAAAGCAAACTAGCAACATAATGAGTTGTAATGTCATGCTTTGTTGACTTCTACATGTCAACAGATTTAGCTGAACTTTCACATAGACAATACTTGTGAATAAAGGCCAGCAGTTTTATAAGATATTGCATGCAAGGAAAGTTTTAGAAATGTAGGGATAAATTCCCTAGTTTTATTACATATACTGCACTTTCCTACAAGCTATTTAAAGGCATGCAGAAAGTCTCGTTTTTCATTTGAATATCACAACTCTTCATACTGCTGATGTTATGTGTAATATCAGATTAAGTTTTACTCTGAGAGATTATTATGTGATAGCCACAGAGTAGATAACAGATTATCTGCATTAATTATGCTTACGTAAGTGAAAGGAGTTTACATTTAGCATCTCAGACAAAGGATAAAGATCAAATCTATCTATTGAACTCAGTGGGCTCTTGATCAGCAGACTTAATTCACTATGCTAGAAAAAAAGTTATATAAGAAATATATACTATCCTGCTTATTACAATGCCTGTTTTAGGAAGTGAAAATATAAAGAATTCACTTTCACCAATCCCACTCCACCAAAAAACCCAAAACAAAACCTCCAACAAACAAACAAACCTTTAGAGAAGAAAAAGATTCAACTTCTAGAGCAAAGAGGCTTTTATTCACCATGTAAATTTCCTAATATTATTTCCATTCAATAAACCACTTTTTCTGACACTCCAGCTCTAGACAGTTCCAATATTGAACTCTTCCAGGAAAAAATTACACAGACGAAGAACCTGTACAGCCATTTTCCCATCCTGTGCTATGAAAGATGTGGAAATCCTCCCTGCTAAAGATTTTTTCACTTACATCTGAAAACATATGGCATATATTTTTACTTAACAGTCTATAGGAGTTTATAATGGACAGAAAAACCTGTAAGAATAAACAGAGTGGTTGGCAACTCTACTTCAAAGGTAAGAAAGGCTATGATTAAGATTCCCTGTGCAGCCTTCATGAAGCCCCTTTCTGTGCACTTTTCATGACATAGTCTCTCATTACATGCTCACATACAGCTCTTTTCACAGGGCACAATTGCAATCTGTGCCTTGGGTGAGCAATGATCACTGACAGAGGAATTACTTCATGTTTTGTGCTTTCTGCATTGCTCAGCATGCATCGCACATTTACTGCATCACATCCAGTCAAAGAGCATCTCTTCACTGCCCATTCCCATCTGTTCTCCTCTGCACCAGATTTCTTATCTCATCCATTCCTGGCCCCACCTTTTAGCCTTCTCAGCCTTATCTGGTCTCCAGCCCCTGTACACCCCTTCCAGGTTGATTGACATTGCAGTTGTCTCAGTAGATGGAGCCTTTGTTAATGTAGCCAAGCTAGCTTTAAACTAATTAACCTAACAAGTATTAAGAGTGAAACTGGGACTGAAAATCTGATAAAGCATTGAGTAAACACTCAGTAGCCACCTTGGGCTGAACCCCATTTCACCACAATGTTCAATGCTGTTATGGCATTACAGTGTCTGTGGGCTGCCTCTCCTATTTCCAGTTGCCAAATGCTTTCAGCCTCCCTCTTCACATCTATTTTCACAATGATCAAACCAGTTTTGGTCTACTCTACATACAAACTGGGATTTCTTCTTCCTTCATGCTGTTCGAATGTCATCATGGAAGGTCCTGAGACAATGTTTTCTAGGCAGCATCAGAAATGGCAGCAATACTGCTATTAATCTCTGTGTCTCCAAAACAGCTCTGATTTCCCTTTACAGCAGAGTTTCCATTTTGTCTCAAGAGCAGAAATCTCAACCTGTTCAATCTAGGTAGTAGTCACTCATGCTGGGCCCCAGACACTAGCTAAAAAGCAAAACCAAAGCTGCTGTCTGACCTTGCCTTGATGTTTTGCTTGACATCAGTGCAGCAAGCAAGAGCGCCCATTCATCAGAGAAGAGGAGCTCTATCTCAGGCTGAATCTGAGTCTGCAGCTCTGAGCATTGCCCAGCTAACAAACCTGTACAGGGGCTTTCTCAAAAATGGAGCGCATACAGGAAAGCTTAGGGCAAAAGAACACATGATAATCCACATCACTGCACTAAATGCCTATATTCAAGATGACACAAGCTCATTTTATGTTTGCTTACCCGGAATATACTTAGTCAAAAGAAATACCAAAAGGTAAGATTCTTTTTCCCAGTTTTTTTATAAATTTTAGTCTCCAGTTTTTATTACTCTGTAATTAGTCATGCATGTTGCTTTCATAAAAGCTATATCCAGGGAGAAAAAACATCCCTAAATAATCCCTAATTTAGTCCCTCAGAAGGAATTTGACAACCATATCAGATGATTAAATGGTGATCAAGTGACTGCCTAAAACTGAGAAGCAAGATGCTGCTCTATAGCCTCCCAAGTTTTCTGGTAAAGAGCTGTGACTTGTGTTACCCCTATTAACCAAGGAGGAATTAAATTCGCTGCACTGTCTACAGTGAAAATAAGACCCTTCCCTTATCTTCCTATCTTGCAAATGCAATGTATGTCTGACTCCATGTTTTATTCTTTCACCCTGTAAGCAGCCCTGAGGCCATATGCCTCTTCCCTGACATGTTACTGCGCAACTGGAGTCAATGTAGTTCAAGGAGAAGGTACTACTCTGGTGAGTTGACTGAGCCTATTCTCACCAGAAGACTGACTTCAAAAGTTTCCATCCATCTGTTTATCAGATTTGGGAGTCAATTAGTACTTTCATTTATAGTATCTGCTTCACTCAAAACTAGGTTTTGTTTTTTTATATTTTTCTCATGGTTAGAAAAATTTTTGGCAAGTTTCAGTGAAGCTTTGGGGGAAATTTTTCAGAAGCTTCTAGCCATGTATACATATATATGTCTAAATCTGCTGCTCTTAGTTTTCATTTTCAGGAGGAAACTGATCATGATTTTTTGCATATGTGCGTGAGTTGTGGTTATGGGGCTTTCCCATGAATTTTTATTCCCACAAAATATTTTTTTTTCTCCATCTGTAATTTGCAAGTTGATATGCTGTTAACTGTATTGAAATTTCTACTCCAATTTATGCTTGACCTGATGTAAGCAGCTGGGCATCCTTATTTTTCCCTGTCAAACCCACCAGGACTCTGTCAGGTATTAACGGCATGAGTTCCAGCTGCATGGATAAGGTTCACAAAGAAAATGCAGGGTTTCCCTAAACACTAACTTACACATAATCACGAACAGCATGATGCAAAACCTCCTCTGCCTCATGAAACCAAGTTTCTTCCTTTCCAAATGTTGCAGGTGAAACTGACAAGAAGATCCTCCATCAGAGGCAAAAAGAGGAGAAAGTAACTCAAGCTAGCTGTGTGCATATAGTCATGATGTCCTGGGGGGCCTTGGAGCTATCTGCAAGGACTTTTTAATTGTGATGTCATTATGTTCAATTTGATACATATTAGGAAGTTTTAGTTTCCTACCTAAACTGTATCAAATGCTATGATGTGGCTGTGGAGTTCATAGTGGTGCTGTGCATTAAGCAGAAGTGTGGTGGGATGGAGCCGGCTGAGGCACTGCTCCTCATCTGCAAGAAGCTGTGCATGGAGTGCAGTGGTGCCCAGCCAGTACAGAGGAGCCTCTTCAAGCTCTTTGTGCTCATGTCCTCCAAGAACAGACCAGTTCAGAAACATGTAAAAGATGTGATCATGGGAGATAAAGCAGCTCAAAGTCTGTGACCTTCTTTCGGAAGCACTCAGTGAATCATTCAGCAACTCTGTTCTTCCAAGCAACTGAAAAGAAAGGAAAACTACCTGTGTAACAGTCAGCCGTTGACCTGATTGTACTGAAACAGTTGCATCTGTCATAAATGGTGGACTCTTAAGCAAAAGGAGAGGCTTCACACAGGGAGAGACATGCTGTTGGGTAAGAATTTGGATTGCTGTGGGAAATTCCAGTTGTTTGATACTGTACAGGAAGAGGAGATGGTTGGGAGACTCCAGCGTAACCACTGCAAACCCACAGAAGACTGATACAGATGTGATTCTTTGCAAGTCAGTAGAGATGACACGTGAGTTTTTAAAGGTTTCTGAAGATGAAAAAAAAAGCATTATGGGAAAGAAGATGACATCTACATAATGTTTATGACATCTACTATATGGAGAAATCAGCCCCTGGTTAGACCCAAAATATCTGTACAGCCCTATAGAGAAGAACATGAAGTGGTAGATTATGATCCTGTTCTGGAGGATGTATATGAAGAAAATTATGAAAATAACTGGTGTAATGACTATCCTGATGTAGACAAATTTTTATCTGGTGATGGAAGATGGTGATGGAGAAAAAGTCTGAAGAGAGCTTCAGTGATGAAGACTAATGTTACCGGAGAAGAGACTTGTGTGAGAGACTGAAAATCTAAAAGAGTTAATGTCTCAAACACTTGTCAGAAGAGAAAAAGAATGTTACCATGCCAACCAGGTTAGGTTAGAAAAGAGGATTTTGCAAAGGCAGGATAGCACTTTTCTGGGGACATCCTTATCTTGGGTAACTATCTCAAAACACAAACCTGAGGAGGTTCTATAGGAATTTGGATAGGAGATCCAAGATTTGGATTCCGACTAATAGCTCCTTTTTGAAGATGAAATGCATAATGAAGATTAAATTCTACTGTTGCAGGAGAAATGAAAGTCCAGACAGCTGCTGAAGACCATTCACAAAAATGTTGAACTAAAAATAAATATAAAAAGCCAAATATAAATACAAATAATATATAAATATACATAATATAAATCATATATATAATATAAATATATATAATAGAAATATATATAATATAAACCCCCCCCAAATGAACAAGCAAACAACAACAATAACAAAGANACCTAAACTGTATCAAATGCTATGATGTGGCTGTGGAGTTCATAGTGGTGCTGTGCATTAAGCAGAAGTGTGGTGGGATGGAGCCGGCTGAGGCACTGCTCCTCATCTGCAAGAAGCTGTGCATGGAGTGCAGTGGTGCCCAGCCAGTACAGAGGAGCCTCTTCAAGCTCTTTGTGCTCATGTCCTCCAAGAACAGACCAGTTCAGAAACATGTAAAAGATGTGATCATGGGAGATAAAGCAGCTCAAAGTCTGTGACCTTCTTTCGGAAGCACTCAGTGAATCATTCAGCAACTCTGTTCTTCCAAGCAACTGAAAAGAAAGGAAAACTACCTGTGTAACAGTCAGCCGTTGACCTGATTGTACTGAAACAGTTGCATCTGTCATAAATGGTGGACTCTTAAGCAAAAGGAGAGGCTTCACACAGGGAGAGACATGCTGTTGGGTAAGAATTTGGATTGCTGTGGGAAATTCCAGTTGTTTGATACTGTACAGGAAGAGGAGATGGTTGGGAGACTCCAGCGTAACCACTGCAAACCCACAGAAGACTGATACAGATGTGATTCTTTGCAAGTCAGTAGAGATGACACGTGAGTTTTTAAAGGTTTCTGAAGATGAAAAAAAAAGCATTATGGGAAAGAAGATGACATCTACATAATGTTTATGACATCTACTATATGGAGAAATCAGCCCCTGGTTAGACCCAAAATATCTGTACAGCCCTATAGAGAAGAACATGAAGTGGTAGATTATGATCCTGTTCTGGAGGATGTATATGAAGAAAATTATGAAAATAACTGGTGTAATGACTATCCTGATGTAGACAAATTTTTATCTGGTGATGGAAGATGGTGATGGAGAAAAAGTCTGAAGAGAGCTTCAGTGATGAAGACTAATGTTACCGGAGAAGAGACTTGTGTGAGAGACTGAAAATCTAAAAGAGTTAATGTCTCAAACACTTGTCAGAAGAGAAAAAGAATGTTACCATGCCAACCAGGTTAGGTTAGAAAAGAGGATTTTGCAAAGGCAGGATAGCACTTTTCTGGGGACATCCTTATCTTGGGTAACTATCTCAAAACACAAACCTGAGGAGGTTCTATAGGAATTTGGATAGGAGATCCAAGATTTGGATTCCGACTAATAGCTCCTTTTTGAAGATGAAATGCATAATGAAGATTAAATTCTACTGTTGCAGGAGAAATGAAAGTCCAGACAGCTGCTGAAGACCATTCACAAAAATGTTGAACTAAAAATAAATATAAAAAGCCAAATATAAATACAAATAATATATAAATATACATAATATAAATCATATATATAATATAAATATATATAATAGAAATATATATAATATAAACCCCCCCCAAATGAACAAGCAAACAACAACAATAACAAAGAAAACAAACAAATAAAAAAAATCCACCTTGAAAAATCACATTCTGGTAAAAGTTGTGCTCACTGGGACAGTAAGAAATCAATCTTTAGATGGCTGAATGCTGAGCCATAAGATAAACTTCTTCCTGTCTACCCTTCTGAAACTGTTGGTAACTGTCAAGGTTCACCCTTATGCTTAATGACTAGGCTCAAGTTTTGAACATTCAATTGGGATTCCAGGAAATACTAAAACGTTTTACTACCTGAGTTGCCAATTTCAGCTGGTATGTGACAGTGTGAATATGGGTGTGACAATACAAAGTTTTGTTCCAAGCAAAAGATGTTATATGCTTTAAAATGCTATATGCTTTAAAATGGATTTTTCTGCCCATCCTGTGTTGTTGAAGTTCTCAAGGAACTTTTTTTTTTTCACCCCCTCAAAGCTGCATGCCCACACATCTGTACCTGTAGCAACTACCTCCACACTGTATATGGAGGTATTGTTGGCAGCAGCCCTTCTGGTCATGACTAATGTGTCAGGTTTCACAAGAAACATGTTCAACATGTCTGCCATGATGGCAAATGGAAGTCCTGGAAAAGGACACTTTCTCTTTGTGCTTTCTACTGCATTTCTTCTTATGTGCCAAGTTACTTTCTTTACAAGTGTTTGAGCATATGAAATGCCTTGATCTGTCCATTACTTTCTCCTGTAGTTTTACTGATGGAGTAGAACAAAGTACATTTACACTGTAAATAAAAATTTTTTTACTAAAAAATCACCAGCTTTAAATTGAAAGAGAGGCGGTTTAGATTAGGTATTAGGAACAAATTCTTTACTCTGAGGGCGGCGAGGCATTGGAACAGGTTTCCCAAAGAAGTTGTGAATGCCCCATCCCTGGAGGTGTTCGCAGCCAGGCTGGATAAGGCTTTGAGCAACCTGGTCTAGAGGAAGATGTTCCTGCCCATGGTGGCATGGTTAGAATTTCATGATCTTGAAGGACTCTTCCAACTCAAGACATTCTACAATTCTATGATTGATCCTTTAATTGATTCTATGATTGATTCTAGGATGTAAGAGTTATTTAATAACTGCATGGTGTGAGAGGTTATTTGTGGTCTCAAGCATAACGCAATGTAAAGAGAAGTATATGTTTATATATATACTACTACAGAGAAAGAAATTCTACTAACAGTTAAATGGTCAAATATCTATTTGTGATTTTCAGAGTTCTGTTTACTAACAACTCTTTTTTAATTGCTAAACATTGGCTAGCTGTTTTCACACTATGAACTTCTTCTGCGGGGAGATAAGAGTTTTCACATACAATAGGACAGAAAATCTAAACACAATGAAAAATGAAGACATAGTTTGTTTACAGCAATCTCAGACTCCATTTCTTTCATTTCATATGCATGAACTTTATCTATGCAGGTTGTTCCTGTCTTTAAGCAAGAAAAATATTGATCTGAGAAAGAATGAAACAATAAATATTTGCATTTCAATGGCCATAGAATTCTTGGAAGTAATATTAAATTGTGTCTAGTTCAGCATAGTGTCTTCACTGCACAATGCTGTTTGAAGCAGATTTAATGCTGCTGCTACCACAAATAGTTTGTCATAAAATGGCTTGAGTTGGAAGGAATCTTCAAGATCATATAGTTCCACCCCTCTGCCATTGGCAGAGACACTTCTCACTCAGCAAGGTCGCTCAGAGCCCCATGTAACCTGGCCTTGACACTTCCAGGGAAAGGGCATCCACAACATGCTCGGGCAACCTGTTCCCATGCCTCACCACACTCACTGTAAAGAATTTCTTCCTAATATCTAATCTAAACCTCTGCCAGTTTGAAGCCATCCCCCCTTGTCCTGTCACTACATGCCTTTGTAAATAGTCACTCTCCATCTTTCTTGTAGGCTCCCTTCAGGTACTGGAAGGCTGCAATCGGGTCACCCTGCAGCCTTCTCTTCTCCAGGCTGAAAAATCCCAACTGTCTCAGCCTTTCCATGTAGGAGAGGTGCTCCATCCCTCCAGCCATCTTGGTGGCTCTCCTCTGGACTCCCTCCAAAAGGTTGATGTATTTCCTGTGCTGGGGACCCCAGGTGGAGAGCAGAGTAGAGGGGCAGAATCACCTCTCTCACCCTGCTGGACACTCTTCTTTTGATGCAGCCCAGGACACAATTGGCTTTCTGGACTCCAAATGCACATTGTTGGCTCATGTCCAGCCTCTCATCCACCGGCATCCCCAAGTCCTCCTCGGCAGGGCTGCTCTCAATCTGCTCATCCCCCAGCCTGTGTTGATATTGGGGCAGCACCTTGCCCTTGACCTTGTTAAACCTCATGAGGTTAAAATGGTCCACTTCTCAAGCATGTTCAGGTCCCTCTGGATGTCCTCCCTTCCTTCAGGTATATCAAATGCACCACTCAGTGTTCAGACCATCCTTCATGGGATGTTCAGACCTTTCACAGAATGTCAGTGTTAGAATGTTCAGACCATCATTATAGAATGTTAGAATGTTTTATCTTTTCTTTTTTTTTCTGGTGTGACCTCCATTTATTCAAAACAGACTTATTTCTGTGAGTGGATTTCTCTGACAATTCAATTGACCATCAAATAGAGCTCTTGCACACGCCATTAACAACACAGGGGTAGATATGTTGCATGAGGAAAGAAGTAAATTTATTGAACTACGGTAACAAAAAAACCCCAAACTGTTGGCTGAGGTCGTTAAGTTCTATTAACAAATGAATAGACTTGGCCTGAGGTTCGGAGATAGCTGTGATCAAGCTTGGTGCCATAGCCTTTACAATGGTAACAAGGTGACCCACGTGTGGGCAAAACTAAGCCAACGAACCAAAGGTTACTACTTTGTTGCTTGGATACGGTTTTCCATGTATGGAAGTGTTCTTAGAAAGATCTAGATAGAGAACTAAAAAGACAGACAGACATAACTATGAGACAACCAAGAGACAGCCATGAGAGAACAATGAAAGAAGCTGAAGCAGGAGAGAGAAGAAGAACCATGAGAAAGCTATGAAAGAAAGCCATGCAAAAGAACCCTGGACCTTAACTATGTATGTATGTGTTTGTGGCATGCAAGATATAGAGATGTAAAAATTAATATGAATAAAAGTCTTTAGTTAAGTCTCTGAGACTAATAATAACTAAAGATATAAAAAACTGTAATGCCACACCAAACCTGTTTACTTCTTCAGTAATTTTAGCAGCTATCTTTGCTGAAGTCCTATTAATTCACAGCCTGTAATTCTTTATTTTTCTTAATCTTTCTGCTGTTGTGAAGGGGTTTAGAATTCAATACAGTACCAGATTGTTAATGTATCCATCTTTTCACTGTTTTCAATCCACCTCACCTATGAGATGCTTCAGAGGATATTTCCACTAGCAGATTCCATTAGTATTGACTCTTGTCCACATCAAATGTTTAATGTGCACTGTCAGGTTTAATCATGTGTTTGCTTGAACAAGATCCTTTATTGCCTTTGCTTGTATTGCAAAGAGACAACTTTGTAAGGCTTTTCACTTCACAGATTATTGAATCTTTTTTTGATGAACTGTGCTGTTTGTAGCCTAATAACTACAAGCTTTTAATTATTAAGAATCTTGGAGAATCCTGAATCGTACAAGATAAAAGCTTTTCAGTCAGCACTTTGGACTCTAACTTGCTCCATCATCTCTTGCCTGCTCTGTGGAATAAATCTGAATACACAACACCTGAAAGCATCAATGATTGTCTGTGTAATACATACATATATATGTACAGAGAGAGAGATCCTTGGAGCACCAGCTCAATCAGTTTTGGCTTAGGCAATGTAGTGTGAAAAATTTACACACAGATATTTGCTTTAAACACTTTCTGGACAAATTCACCTCTGTTGAGCTCCATCATCAGTATGTTAAAGTGCTTGTTAAGATTGCATGTAGCCCTCTGGTGATTGTGTTGATGGATGATAGCTTTCTGCTGTGGGAAGAGATTGAGCGCCTAGGGCTGATTCTTTCACATGTGTTAGCTTTATTTTTTTGACCATGAAGTTTTGTTCATACACCAGTATCTTAGCAACAGCAGACAGTCTGATTCAACTAAGTTCACTGTTTCCTCTCTGGGAAATTAATACAATGATGACATCCCAGTTTAACCTTCTATTCTACTGCTTTTTGGGGTATGGAATGTCAATTTATTTAGTGCTGTGCACTACAAAGCAACAGCTCTGGGAGAAATCAGCCCAGAATGGGTCTGAATAATGTTGCTGTGATAGGGGCAGCAACCATTAAACTAGAAATACAGCACTGGTAACACATAGCTCTTTGGCACACTGGTAATTTTGCAACCTAAGGATTTTAATGTCCTCAAATTAGGGGGCAGGAGTAACAAGGTAACCTGTAACTTGATGAAATACAGCTCAATAGCTTAAAATGCATCAGCAAGAAATTAAAAGTTCGTTGAAATTATATATTAGACCACAGAGGAAAAGACACAAATTCTGTAGGAGATTATACCTATACAGCAGTAGGATTGCAGTCACATTTGGCCAGCACTGATTGAATTGCTTGGAATACAGCATTTTTATATGTATGTATGTATGTATTTATTTATTTATATTTGTATTTATATATGTACATATACACATGAATGTTTTGTGCTTAAGCAAAGACTAGAAACCAAGCATATAGCTTCATTTCCTTCTGATACTGCTGGCTCATCCTTTAAGGTTATCACGATATGGAAAGGCACTGATAAAGTTAAATGGAAGGATAACATGACCTATTTCAACTGATTGTTCCTAGATGTCAATCTAAATGTTTAGCATTAAAAAAAAGTTGAGTGGTATAGCTAGATAAGCTTGCCTTTAGGGTCCTGGTTTAAAAAACCTTCTCCCCTGCCTCTTTGTCATCGGTATTCAAATGTTCAGGGTTATACTGCAAGGTATGTATTGAGAGCCCAGTTCTGCAGCCCCTATTTACAAGCCATAAGGAAGAAAGCAGAACAGTACCTGTGAGTGGAGCTGTCTCACGAACACGATAGGCAAAAACCGTGCAGGTATTGATTCCAGCCTGACAGGTTCTTTTTCAAACACGAATATGGTGTATAACGCACTTTTAACAGCGCTGTCAGTCTGCCTTCATCTCGTGTTGTTCAGATTTTCCAGATACAACTAAGAGCTTGGACCCACATATTTGGTTGCACTCAGTTCTCACACAGTCTAACGTTTTTGTAAGACTTTGAACAATGCTACACATCTCTGACGTTAATGCAAGAATCTGCCTGGTTAGAGACTTGCTGAGTATGTCCTCCTAACTGACCACAGCAAACTTGCATGGGAACTTGAGCCACATCAGCCACATGAAAACTAGGCTCCTTCGGAAACTATGACACACATTTCATGCCTCCTTGGCTATTAATTTGTTTCAAAACAGCATTTGCACACTGTGATTGAAGAGCAATCACAAGATTGCTCACCTTCACTAGGTTGCCTTCCTAGTGAACTGGCAACATTTTAAAATTGGAATTTTGAATTAAATGTATTCATGGTCATCCTGAGACTACGCACTGAAGAAAGGATTAGCATAAAATGCAAAGAGTTTTAACAGGGGTGTTTCTGTACAGATTTTTATTTTCAAAGAGTGTCTCGCTCATTCTTCATGTCTTGGAAGAAAACAGGAAGCAAGAGGTGGGATTTGGAAGGAAAATCCTTACTGCGTTGGATTCAATGTGCTTGAGGCTCTTTAAGTGCCTTGGAAGATAATTATTTTATTCCAGAGAAACACTGTAATTTAAAGAAAATTAGCCAAATTTTGTTTGCAGTTATTCTGAGGAGTAGCAGTCAGATTAGCATGAGCCAGTACAGAAAATAACTAAGGCAATAGCAAAATAAGGAATACATTTTTACGAGAAAAAAAATTTAATATACTTTTCAAGCTCTCTAATGTCAAAATACATTTATCAGTCAATAGTATTTTCTCTGACTAGCTAAGAAAAATTAAGACATCAAATTTTAGTCTCTCTAAAAAAATATTGTTACTCTTACTGCCCACAAGAATAATAATAAAAATCCATATTTCTATTCTAGCATATTTTGTGAGGATTGTAACTACATGTAAACATAAAATGCCGGTCTTCAATGTTCGAACAAAATATAGTTGTTTTGGAACAATTTTTCAATTAATATCTAAAGATACTTCAAAAAAACAGCCATTTGACTGATGCAATTGCTACATGTAGTTCTACTCTGCTTAACAGAATATTTTACTTGAATACATAAATATATTTTTTGTGAGCATGAGAACATTATCTCATGTCTAAAAGTATATTTTGTGCTTCTATACAGAATGAGAGCCTGAGTTTGTGCCACTCCTACACTTAGGAGAAATATACTATTTCCAAGTATTATCATGGAATAGCATGCTCACATCCAAAAAATTGAAAAAGGCAGGCAGCCAACAGTCTGACTCTTTTTGAGGCAAAGGGAAGACAAACAAGAACTCCGTTGTTTACAGATATTTTACTGATGTGAAGGTACCAGGTAGTCCACAGTTTTCTTTTAGAAATGGGAAATAAGGCACTACCTACATAATACTAGTAAAAACCAAAAGGACACCATTCTAAACTGAATTCCATAATTACACAGGCATAACAATACTATACATGCAGAAAAATGGCATTTTTAACAGAATGGATGTTACTTAGGAATGTCTCAGTGAAATGTTTGTTGCAACTTCTAAGGATAACTACAGAGACAAAAGGTCTCCCATAAATACTTGAGAACAGCACCCTACTTTACACTCATCATCCTTCAGCTAACATTATCTTCTCTTCCCACTGCTTCTTTTCATCTGCCTAGTCTAACATCTATAAAAGTACTAAAAGGAGAAAACAGCAATTTATTCTTTCAGTTATGTCTTGCTGGGTAGTCCTTAAATCTCGCTCATAATATACTGATTTTTCTAAATAAGGTCACAAAAATATTATTAAAATTCCATCTTTTAAAATTAAGTATTCTAATCAGGACTATATTAGAAAAACAGTGAGATACATTCTTGATCACCTTTGGAAGGAAGGGCAGGCCACTAAGGAAGACTAAAAGATTATTGTGAGGTTATACAGAGAGAAAATTAGAAGGTCCAAAGCCTAACTAGAACTGAATCTATTAAGTCAATAAAAGAGAACAAAAAATGTTTTTACAAATACATCATCAACAAATGGAGGACTAAGGAGAATCTCTATCCTTTATTTTATGCAGGGGGGAAACACAGAGACAAAGGATAAGGAAGATCAAGGTACTTAATGCTTTCTTTGCCTCAGTCTTTAGTAGTAAAAGACCAGAGTACCCAGCCCCCTGAGCTGGGAAACAGAGGCAGGAGCAGAATGAAGCCCTCATAATCTAAGGGAAAATGGTCAGTGACCTGCTATGTCGCTTAGATACACATAGGTCTAAGGGGACAGGAGTGATCCACACAAGAGTACCGAGGGAGCTGGCAGAAGTGCTCACTGAGGCACTTTCAATAACTTTTCAGCAGTCCTGGCTGATGGGGCATGTCCAAGGTGACTGGAGATTAGCAAATGTGATGCCCACCAACACAGGCCAGAAGGAGGATCTGGGTTACTACAGGCCTGTCAGCTCAACATTGGTGCTGAGGAAGGTCATGGAGCAGATCATCTTGAGAGCCATCACACGACACATGCAAGACATTCAGGGGATCAGGCCCAGCCAGCATGGGTTTATGGAAGGCAGGTCGTGCTTACGCAACCTGATCCTCTGTGACAAAGAGACCTGCTTAGAAGATGAGGTAAAGGCTGTGCATGTTGCCTACCTCGACTTCAGTAGAGCCTTTCACACTATCTCCCACAGCATTCCCTTGGAGAGATTGGCTAAGCATGGCTTGGACAGGTGCACTGTTCAATGGATGAAAACTGACTGGATGGCTGGGCCAGAGAGTGGTGGTGGGTGGTGTTGGCAGCCGGTGGAGTTTGCAGACCTCAGTATTGGGGCCAGTCCTGTTTAATATCTTTATCAATGATTTGGATGAAGGGATTGAGGGCACTTTCAATCACAAGTCAGGTGGGAGTGTGGATCTGCTGGAGGGCAGGAAGGCTCAGCAGTGGAAACTGGACAGGCTGGATTGGTGGGCTGAGGCCAATTGTATGAGGTTCAACAAGGCAAAGTGCCAGGTCATGCACTTGGGACACAACAATCCCATGAAGCGCTACAGGCTGGGGGAAGAGTGGCTGGAAAGCTGCGTGGCAGAAAATGACGTGGGGGTGTTAGTTGACAGCTGACTAAACATGAGCCAGCAGTGTACCCAGGAGGCCCAAATGGCCAATGGCATTTTGGCTTGTATGAGAAACAGTGTGGCCAGTAGGACTAGGGCTGGGGCAGTGATCATTTCCCAGTATTCAGCACAGGTGAGGCTGCACCGCAAATCCTGTATTCAGTTTTGGAATCCTCATTACAGGAAAAACACTGAGGTTTTGGGGTGTGTCCAGAGAAAGGCAACGGGGCTGGTGAAGGATCTAGAGTAGAATCTCAAGAGGAGCAACTGACAGAACTGAGGTTGTTTGGTCAGGAGAAAAGGAAGCTCATGGAAGACCTTACTGCTCTACAACAATCTGAAAAGAGGTTGCTATGAGGTGCAGGTTGGTGTCTTTTCCCAGTCAAAATGCAACAGGACAAGAGGAAATGGTCTTAAGGTGCACCAGGGGAGGTTTAGATTAGATACGAGGAAAAATTTCTTTACTGAAAGGGTTGTCAGGCATTGAAACAGGCTGTTCAGGGAAGTGATGAAATTACCATCTCTGGAGTGTTGGAAAAACATGTGGTTGTGACACTTGGGACCGTGGTTTACTGCTGAACATGGTGGTGCTGGGTTAATGGTTGGACTCAATGATCTTAGAGGTCTTTTTGAACCTTAGTGGTTCTGTAATTCTATAAATGCTTCACACAGGACAAAAACTAGCATTATTAGTATTATTAACAACACAGTAAACCAGTGACAACTTAATTAAGGCAGCATAGAAGATAAAAACCAAGATACAAGTGTGGCAGAAAGGGTAAAGGCAAAAGTAACTAATTACCATGGGTTTCAAAGAGAGGAAAAGGTAGGAGTTCAAAAAGCCATAAAGCCTACAGCTCCAGGAATACTGGGGCTGTAAAAGACATGCTGAGAGCAGCACAGCACTGTGCCAACATCACTCCCTCCACACTTTTTTCTTCTTGGCCATCTATGACACTGAGCACCTCAGCCTCAGTCCCAAGCTGTCAGTAGGGTTAGGGTTCAGAGAGCCACAAAGTCTACAGCTCCAGAGACACTGGGCCTGCAAAAGGCATGCCAAGGGGAGCACAGCACTGCACCAATGTAAATTTGAGGGTTGTGGCCAAGAGTGCTCAACTAGCTCAGACGTTAAGATTGCCTTCTTCAAACTCATTGTCTATGGGAAGACCTGGGGTTTATTACTTCCTTATTACTTCCTTTTGAAGTAACCATCCTCAGATATTCAAAGAGCACAGACACTTTTATTGAAGGTATTCACACTCTTTCACAAAGCTATACTGGAACTGTGATAGGAAGCACAAGAGGCAGACAATGCTTAAGAGCCTTTAAATGTGCTTGATTCTCTCTTCCATCCCATGCCATGACATACAATTCCTCAGGACCCAGCAACTTCAATTGGAAAAAAATCTAATTTGCCTTCCAAAAAAGCAGTGTAATGCTGAATCTGCGTGTCATGCCAAATACTTTCTGTTTGCTTTGCTGGGTTTTCAGATGAATGAGTTCACTGGCCCAGTTCTCCACATGGCTTCATTTACACTATTCTGCATAAAGGTAGTGGAAACTCACAGCTGGGGACAGCTTGTTGTGGGGACAGCAAGTTTGAGCTTGTACCAAGCTAAAGAGCTCAGATGGGCAGCGCTACACAGGGACATAAAACAGCTTTAACTCTGGTTCTGTTTGAAGAAGAGCTCCATGAATACCTGTTCTGGTACAGCTAAAGGAAGAAAAGCGTGGGGCCAGAAATGAGCAGCCATGAGTGGAAACAGGATCAAAAACCACCTTCGGGTGTGATTGCCACCCAACTGCTGATGAACTGATAGCATTCAGTGTCAATTCGTAAGCTTTCTACTGTGCTAGAAGCAAGAGAATATGTTGTCTTGTTCTGGGTGGACAGAAAATCTGTGAATAATTGTGACCACTCTGTAAAAAAGCATGGCACTAAAATGAAGTTTTGCTTTGCTGAGAGGATCTTACCATCACAACCCTTTCTCGAAGGATCTGTTAGAATCCATCAGCAATTAAACCCCTCAGACAATATATACTAGATGTTTAAGACTCTCAATAGCGCTGTAAAATACAATATTTCACTCCCTTGTACTTACATGTCATCTATTACTTTATAAGTTGAATGGGCATTTCATGCTAGTGGATATTTCCAATTCATACACAAATGTTCCTCTAATTTGATAGCATTTTTACTCACTTTACAGACTTGAACTTTTGCATGTAAGACCAAAAATGATTATCAGGTCATTTACAATAACCTGTTTGTGTTGGATCCCTAAATTTTACTCCACACTAAGCTAAGTAATTTATTTGATCAAAGTGTAGGTTGCAGTTGATAGCTGCCACAAAATCCCTTAATATTCCTGCAGTTCAATGTCTTCCCCACTGCTTTATTGTTGGCACGGCAATTTCCTTGCTGTCACCAGCAGATTTTTCTGCTTTCCCTGATTTTTGTAACACTCCCTCAGACTGCTTTGTACAGCTTCAATGTAGCTTACCTGTGCTGGAGTGCTGGGCGTTTCCTAAACTGAAATACACTGTGTATCAGTCTCCACAACCTTAGCATTCAGTTACCAGTGAAATGACACTTAACTTCCAAGCTGTTTACAATTTAGAAAAAAGGATTTCTCTGTACAGTATCCAAAATTGACAAAGTTACAAGTGCTTAATTTTTTTTGCACCAAGATCAAATATTAAAAAAAAAAAATCTCTGCTCATATTTCCTTTGGTTGCAGTCTTCTGCATACCATATTGCTTAGCTTGTGTCTACAGAGACTCTTTTTGCGTATTACATAAGCTTTCACAGATAAGCGCTCTGTTTTAATCCTCTAAGGGTTCCATACAAATTCAGCCTTTTCCTTTCTAAACTTCTTCATTTCTTAACTTATTCATAAGATATTTCTATATTTCACTTCTTAAAGACTTTTTAATTTCCTTGGAGATATAATGTTTTTCAGAATAGCTGTTAAACTCTGTACCTAACTGGTCTATTAACAAATCTGTGACTCAAAAAGGTAGCAAAATTCTACCCTTTCACATTATCCTGACAAGGTTTGGCTGTACCCATGAGATGGCATAAGGTCTTGAAGGAGCATACTAAAATTTTGCAGTTAGATAAGTTCTGATCTGATTTATAAGGACTGTGTCCACTAAAATTTGTTCCAAACATTTTGGCTAACCAGTTTCATATCAGATCAAGCAGAATGTGCCTGTATCAGAATTCCCCACCCCACAGCTCCTTTCAGGTCCCTTCCCACTCCTCGACTCCTGAGCTCACAGGACCTGACTGCAGCTGCCCTTCTGCTACTGCAGGCTTGGACCATGCTCCTTCTTTCTGAAGTCTCACCATAGTCAGCTCTCTTTCCATAACACTTTGCATTTGTCTTTTACCTTGGATGCCCTCTCTTGGATTGGGCTCTTCCACTTTCCCTTAGGCCTTCTCCTGAATCACAGATACTGCATTTTATAATCTATTGTCACTAAGCCAGAAGCAAGCCCTGGTACAGAGCCAGACTTGCCATAAGCACCATTCCCTGGATGCAGCTTAGTGGACTGAGAAACTCATGGGAGTAGGTAAGCAGGAGGGCAAAGCAATCTCTCCTGGCAATCAGACAGTGAGGAGCTTTGCTGCATCGCTGCTGGCTGAACATCTCAGTATCAGCGCTAAGCAGACCTAGAGCAATGCAGGAGACAGGCTCTGCACAGCTCATGAATGCCCATGACAGCTCTAGTTTTGGCAGTGGGACCTGCTGCAAGATCCAGGAGCTGGATCCTGTCCTGGTGAGGAATACAGATGTAATTCCCACATGGACTTCAGATTATAGCCCATTCCTATATTTCACAGAATCATACAATTGTTAGGGTTGGAAGGGACCTCCAGAAAACATCTAGTCCGACTCCCCTGTCAAGGCAGAGTCACCTTGAGCAAGTTACACAGGATCATTTCCAGGAGTGTTTTGAATGTTTCCAGAGGAAGAGACTCCATGACTTCCCTGAGCTCTGCCCCCCTCAATGTAAAGAAGTTCTTCCTCATGTTGAGGTGGAACTTTTTGTGTTTTAGTTTATGGACATTGCTCCTCGTCCTGTCACTGGGCACCACTGAAAAGAGTCAGGCACCATCCTCTTGACACTGGCCTTTAAGATATTTATATGCATTATTGATATCCTTTCTCAGTCTTCTCTAGACTAAACAGGTCCAGCTCCCACAGTTTCTTCTCGTAAGAGAAACTCCATTTCCTTAATCATCATTGGGCCTTCCATTGGACCCTCTCCAGTAGCAGCACCTTGTCTTTCTTCAATTGTGGAGACTAGAATTGAACACAATACTCCAGATGTGGCCTCACTAGGGCCAAGTAGAGGGCAAGGATCACCTTCCTCAACCTGCTGGCAACACTCTCCCTGATACCATTGGCCCTCCTGCCCACAAGAACACACTGCTGGCTCATAGTCAACTCGTCATCCATCAAGACTTCCAGGTCCTTCTCTGCAAAACTGCTCTCTAGTAAGTCAGTCTCCAACCTGCTTGAGTTTATTCTTCCCTAGGTGCAGGACCTTACACTTGCCCTTGTTGAACCTCATTAGGTTTCTCTCTGCCCAATTTTTCAGCCTGTCAGGTTTCCACTAAATGACATTTCTCCTCCACAAAGTAAAAGGAAGTATCCATAGCCAAGGAGCACACTGCCATGGGGAAGAAAGCTTTGACGAAAGATGGACTACAGGGACCTAAGAACTCTTCATTCACCTATTTTTGCCGTTTGGTCCACCCTCATACTTCACACATTTTGTAGCATTCTGTCTTTATTTTACATACATGTCTCTGTACAACCCTCCCAAAGCTCTCAGCCCTGCAGGGTCAGTCAGGATATAAGAGCCAGCTATAACAGGGACTGCTGCTGTGAAGAGGATTGGGTGAGGTGGTGTTACAAGCAAAATCACCAGAAAATAGAACAGAAAGAACAGAAAATATAAGGAGAAAAGAGAAAGGAGGAAGAACTTGATTGCATAAATCAACTATTCATAGTTGCCCATACACACACACCTGCATCAATCAACTGCTCTATGCAAGGGAAAGCTACCCCACACTACGAAAGACCTTTTGTGTGGACTCCCTCATAGACCACCCTCCCAGTACTCAAAGGGAAATATAGTGGCTGCAGCTGGTCCTGGCACTTTCAGAGCAGGTTCCCCTCAGGTACTCTGGTCCTATCTGACAGCCATCTGCTCTTTCTTGGCCCCTAAGAAGCACAGACACAGCAGATCTTTTTCATGTGCTGCAGATCAAAATCAGCTCTGACCCTCAGGGGCTCCCTGTCTTTTCCACAGACACACTGCAGCTGCAGACACAAAAACCAAGCACTCAGGAAGGTTGCCTGTGAATGACTTCACAAACCACCAGGGCTAGGAAGGAGTCACAGAGAAACAACAAGCAACAAAGCACTTCTGTGGCTGCTGACAGCCTGTTAACTGGCTCATGTGGCTGGAGCTGTGGAAGATGTGGGCATTGCCTGCTTTTCCATAAGTCAGCAATCATATTGGCAAAGCAACCATGGCAATACACTACATTGTAAAGAACTGCTGACAAAGAACTGCTAGCCTGGACAAGGATGAGAGCTCACTAGCTTATTACTTCTTGCCACAGACCCTACAAGTCGGACACCAAACTCCCTGTGCTCTGGCATTCTCCTCCTGCACACATAGCACAAATTAGGGGTTTTTCAATGGCCAGGGCTCTCTTCTTTCCAGCACTGACTTCTCAAAAAATGGCCAGAAGTTACCAGCAGCTACAGAGCCTTCCTCATCAGATCGCTGGGGATCTGTACCTGTGGCTCAGGGCATCTGTTAATGTCTTTTCCTTACCAGCAAGTGGTCTCTTCATCTGTCAACCTACCGAACCCAAAGTACAGTTCTTGTGATGAAGTCACCACCATTCCTTTCATGAATATTGCAGTGAAGAGTAGAAGCATGTCCCTTGGTATGTCCAGGGAGGGAACCAGAGTCCAATACCACATTGCCCCTCTGCCATGCGCAGCCCCTGACAGATGAACCTAACAGAAAGCAGCCTACCACACTGCAACCCATCTGAGAAACTCTGCCAAGCCCTTCCACTGTGATAGTTTCTCTGGGAAGCTAAAGGGGCATATTACTTTCAGCATATCAGCCTGTTGTTCAAGTCCTCAAGGCTGCCTTCACATAAAGCCAACTCCTAGGATGGCTGCTGACACAGATCCAATAGGAATGTATGAAACATCAGATCTGCATCTTCAGCTTCACTCCATGTTGGAGCAACTTTTTTTGCAGCCAGCTAAGGATCACTTCAATATTAGAGATGGTTATAATTTTTCTGTCAAAAACACAAGCTTAAAAACCTGGTTTGTTTCAGGCAAAACTTTTTTTTCAAATATATCAAATTATCTGGCCCATAATTAGTTAATGTGTCCAAAGGAATAATTTTTTATTTTCAAAAGGAACACTTCCATTATATTTTTACCTCACCCCTCACATAAAAAGATAAATCTCCTTTTGCTAAGAATGGACATACTTTTTTTTTCCCAAGTTGATTTAATTTTATGCCTATACCATGGTCTCTATAAACTCATTTTACAGTTTGAAGCAATAAAGAAACCTTGCATAAACTCTGCTTATACCATCTGCCAGGACCACTTTGCAAAGATCACTGTGGCATTCTGGAGCCCACGTGAAGTCAACAGCACTCTGGATAAACATGATGAACCCAATCTAGAGATCTTGGGAAAACAGCACGACAGGTGCCAGACTGAGACCTTTAAAAATTATATCGGTAATTACAGAATAAGATTGCTATGGAGAAACAGGATGCCAGCATATTGTCTATCGGTTGTGTGATTGCATTCAGTAATGAACACTGTTTATTCTGAAACATGGCACAGATGGTACATACAGGATCACAGAAATAAGGAGCCCTCTGTGCACTGTCCTCTTCACAGCTTACATTACTGTGAATATTTTGTCTATGTTTACTGCAGGCATAAAAATGAAAGCAGCAAATAAATACATTCATTTGCTATACCTCTGTAAGGTCTTTGCAGACTTCAGTGGTACAAAAAGCCTAGTATTTTACTTTCTTTCCATTAAGAAACCAGTTCATGAAGTTGCAGGTTTTCTTCCTTCTCCTGGGTTTCTTCCAATGATAGTTTAAAATTCCAGTTTACTGACACACATATACCGTAACTGGGTAGTTTAAAATTCCATTTTACTGACACACATATACTGTTCTTGATAGCATCAGGCAGCACAGCTGTTGACTGTTTTGCTCAATATTTTTTAAAAGGGGACAAAAACCTACACATGCTTGTAAAGTCTTGCATTTATAGCTCATTACTGACACAAAGCTACTCTAATACCAACCCTGTGCTGCTGCATAGCTTCTTACCATTATTATTACATGAAATGCTGAATTGTGAAATCAGTATTAAGGAAAATGAACTTTCCAGCTTTCAAGCCCCGTTTCTGCCAAAGAAGCAACTGCATAGAAAAATAAAACCCAACAACTCATACCATAAAAAAAAATGGGAAGGTAAAAAACATGGACATTCTAGTTGTTGCCTAATAGCACATAAAGTTTAATCCCAGCATAGCTAAGAGTAAAATCCAATTCTTTTGAATCCCATTTCAAATGGAATACTATCTCATTCTGGATCCTCTTTTATTCTCACTCCCTAAACATACACGTACACTTCAGACAGGGTGTGATCCTGCAGGACACTTGGTATGTAACCATGTAATTGCAGATTTCATTAAAATGGAAATGCAGAGGAGATGGTGTGGTAACTTCAGTTTGCAAGACCAATCCTAATTTTGGTCTTTCCTAGTCTTCACTTCTTGATTATATAACACTTTTAAAAAATAAAACTAAGACCCCAGGAAAACAGCTATAAGGCATGGCCCCTAGTAATTACTTCTTTGCAGAATCACTAGCAAAGCCTCTTTCTACAACCTATCGACAGACAAGAACATTGCTTGAGTATAAAATACGTAATTAATTCAAACAACGCTGAATCAATTTGTTTCAAACTTACTCAAAACTACTAGAAATATTTAGGAATGAGGAAAGAAATGAGTCTTCCCAGTTCCCACCCCAGATGTCCATCCTGGCTATAAACAGGCAGTTTCACACTCCCCCAGACCAACTGAGGTGCAAAGAAAAAGGATTAATTAAAACAGGTAGGCCTTTAGCACATGACTTGGCTGAGAAAACAGTTGCTTTACTGAATGAGAGGAATTCTTAACTTCGTGGCCCTTTCCTTCAACGGGTCTGAGAGTCCCAAACTTCCCGAACCAGCATGACAAAAGTAGATGCTCGGCACTGATGCTCAGCACCGCTTACAGCACATCTCCAAAAATTTAGCGGCAATTTATGCCAACAGCGATTTCCAGCAGAAATCTCCTTCCCAGGGTGCCAGGCGGGCTCTGTCTCGTCTCCTGTCCCGCGGGGCGGGCGCGGGCAGCTCCCTCGGCTCCGCCGCTGCGGGCTCCCGGCGCACCTGCTGCCTGGAGACGAGTTAAAAATAAAATCACACCAAGCCACACAGTTCAGGAGAACCAGCGGTCGAAGGGCAGGGTGTGCTGCCAGGGATGTCCGCAGCAGGTAACGGATGGATCCCCGGACTCCTGCCGGGACACTCGCACAACACGCCGCCGTTACCCCCGCCGGATACCGGGACATGCTCAGTGCGAGCGGAGGGCTCCGCCTCCGCCTGACCCGGATACAGACGGCGCTGCCCCTCCGCCGGGGAGCGTGGAGCCGGTGCGGCCCCGCGGCAGCAGAGGCAGCGAAGCGCCCCGGCGGTGCCATGGGGCTGNCGGCGCCGTGGACCTGCGGGAGCTGCTGGCCGTGTCCGTCCTGGCCGCCGCCAGGGGCGGGGAGGAGGTGAAGCGGGTCCGAGAGGGGAACGTCCTCAACGCCAAGGCGAAGGGGAAGACTCGGGAGGGGGCCGAGGAGCAGCTGACGACCGGCGACCTCCTCTCCAACCGGAGGATGTTCTACCTGCTGAAGGGTGCCTTCCCCGACGTGCAGGTGGGTGCCCAGCTCTCTCCACGGGGCCGGGGCTGGTACCCCCGCTGTGGAGCCCCAGCGCTGGGCTGCTCGTCACCGGCGCCCACGTTCTGGAACCGCCGGCGGGAAGCGCTGCCCTCATAGTTCGTTTTTTCCTTCCTCTCCCGCTGAATTTGTGGCGGTGCCGCCTCACGCTTTTTGCCGTGGGTGTTGGGCTCCAGGGGAAGGAGTTGGTGCGTGTTGTAAGAGAAGCCACGCGAGGTGAAACAGTGTGAAACAATGCGAGCATGGAGGGGTGGGGGGAAACGCGCGTCGCACCGTTGTCCATTATGTGCTCTCTGGTTAAGGATACAGGTAATTTCACAGTGCAAATTCCGCGTATGGTTAAACTGCTGAGATTAGGAATGCTGTTATTTTCGTAGGCGTTCTTATTGCTAGTTGTTCTTCCCGCCTTCAGTTATAGGAGAGCCAGGGACGGGGAGAAGCGATTGAGAATTTGAGATGTAGGAACATAGTGCTACAATAGCAGCGTGTTTAGCTCTCGTGACAGTGGGAGGACAGGTAAGCTGGCAGGTGTTGCACGCTGTGGACCACTGCCTACCTATGCAAAATGAGTTTACTTTGCTTTCAGAGGCGTACCTACTCTCCTTCACTTCTGAAATCTGGGTCTAATGCTAAGTCATACCCAAACCAGAACTGTGCTTGGAGGCTTTTTGTTTCTGCTTTCACTTTGGTAAATAGAACTTCAATCACTTGATGGTAAATTCTTTAGCTTTTCATAGTCTTTTGAAATGGCTAGAAAACTCTAAATTTGGATTTCAAAAGTGATGATTACATGCTTCTCCTAGACAGGTTGAGAGAAAAAGTAGTTTAAGCCTATTTTTTTAGTTACTACACAATGAATTTTCAGCGGCTATTTTGGAAGTTCCTCAGGGTACTATGTAGTTTTTTGTTTGTTGGCTTTTTTGTTTACATTGGTTTTGATGGGTTTTTAAACTGTTGTAAAGAACCTATTGAATATGAAATCTAAAATAAACAACAAATTCTTCAATATTTGAAATCAACTTGATATGTGACTAATCTTCCCTTACACAAAGATTATGAAGGTTCTGTTCTGAAGATTGCTGGGTTGTCTGTCATTAACAAATCACTTTCACAGGCCCTTTGTAAAACAAAGAAAAAGTATTTGCCCCTGTTTTCTTTTGTTATTCAGTGTCTTCATGGAGTTTAGCATTACAGTTTACCTAGGTTGCAGCCTGAAACCTATATGCTTTCTCCCCTTTCACAGATGGAGGGACTTCATTAGTCTAGATATAAGAGTTGCCTGTGCTTCTAGAGAAGACAAAGGGGTCCAGGAAGGATGGACATACTTCAAGAAAGAAATCTTGAAGGCGCAGGAGCAGACTGTCCCTAGGTGCTGAAAGGTGAGCTGGCAGGGAAGATGGCTAGCCTGGCTGGGCAGGAAGCTTTTTCAGGAACTGAGAAAAAAAAGAGGGTTTATTACCTTTGGGAAAAAGGACAGGCAACTCAGGGAGTCTTTAAGGATGTTGTTAGGGCATGCAGAAAGAAAATTAGCGAGGCGAAAGCACAATTTTGACTTAATCTGTCCGCTTCTTTAAAGGATAATAAAAAGTGTGTTTATAAATACATTAATAGCAAGAGAAGGGGCAAGGAAAACTTCCGTTCTTTATTGGGCATGGGGTGGAATATAGTTACTAAAGATGAGGAAAAAGCTGAGGTACTTAACACCTTATTTGCCTCAGCTATCAACAATAAGACAGGTCATCCTCAGGACAACTGGCCTGAGCTAGTCCCCATCCTAGATAGGCATGGGGAGCCCCCCTGTAATCCAGGAGGAAGGAGTTGGTGACCTGCTGAGGCACTTAGATCCTCACAAGTCTGGGACCAGACAGGATCCATCCTAGGGTGATGAGAGAACTGGCAGATGAGCTTGCTAAGCTGCTCTCCATCATTTATCACCAGTCCTGGCTCACTGGAGAGATCCCAGATCACTGGAAGTTGGCCAGTGTGATGCCCATCCATAAGAAGGGCCAGAAGGAAGATCTGAGACACTATAGGCCTGTCAACTTGACCTCAGTGTCCAGCAAGGTTATGGAAGAGGTCATGCTGAGTGTGGTCACATGGCACATACAGGATGGCCAGGGGATCAGACCCAGCCAGCATGGATTTAGGAGGGGCAAGTCCTACTTAACCAACCTGATCTCCCTTTGTGACCACTTGACCTACCTGATGGATGTGGGGAAGGCTGTGGATGTAGTCTGCCTGGACTTCAGCAAAGCCTTTGACACCATCTCACGTAGCATAGTCCTGGAAAAGCTGGCAGCCCACAGCTTTGACAGATGCCCTCTGCACTGGGTTAAGAACTGGCTGGATGGCCGGGCCCAGAGAGTGGTGGTGAATGGTGCCACATCCAGTTGGCAGCCGGTCACCAGTGGTGTCCCCCAGGGATCAGTGTTGGGCCCAGTCCTGTTTAATATCTTTACTGATGATCTGGATGAGGGGATTGAGTCCACCATTAGCAAATTTGCAGATGACAGCAAGTTGGGGCAGAGCGTTGATCTGCTGGAGGGTAGGAGGGCTCTGCAAAGGGACCTGGACAGGCTGGATAGATGGACTGAATCCAACAGCATGAAGTTCAACCAGACCAAGTGCTAGGTTCTGCACTTTGGCCACAACAACCCCACAGTGCTGCAGGCTGGGGACAGAGTGGCTGGGGAGCAGCCAGGCAGAAAGGGACCTGTGGGTTTTGATTGACAGCAGAATGAACATGAGCCAGCAGTGTGCCCAGGTGGCAAAGAAGGCCAGTGACATCTTGGCCTGTATCAGGAATAGTGTGGCCACCAAGACTAGGGAAGTGATTCTTCCCCTCTATTCAGTACTTATTAGGCTGCACCTCGAGTGCTGTGTCTGGTTTTGGGCCCCTCAGTTTGGGAAGGATGTTGAAGTACTGGAGCGTGACCAAAGAAGGGAAACAAGGATAGTGAAGGGACTGGACCACAAGTCCTGTGAGGAGATGCTAAGGGAGCCGGGGTCATTTAGCCTTTTAGAGAAGAGGAGGCTCAGGGAAGACCGAAAGGAGGTTGTAGCCAGATGGGAGTTGGTCTTTTCTCTCAGGCAACCAGCAGCAGATCAAGAGGACTCTGTCTTAAGCTGCCCCAGGAAAGGTTTAAATTAGACACTAGGAGGAAGCTCTTCACAGAGAGAGTGATTGGACATTGGAATGGGCTGCCCAGGGAGGTGGTGGAGTCACTCTTCCTGAAGGCATTTCAGAAGAGACTGGATGTGGCACTTAGTGTCATGGTCTAGTTGGCAAGGTGGTGTTTGGTTAAAGGTTGACGATCTCAGAGGTCTCTTCCAACCTAATTGATTCTATGGGTTTCAGTCTGGGCTTAAAGAGTTCAGTGATGGTCTGTGTCTGTGGTCACATGTGTAAACTCTTCTCTGGTATCGAGATTCTTAGCAGTGACAGTCTGGCTTATGTGTCTTTCTCTCAGAGAATGTTATCTTTAAACTTCTACTTTTAAAAAACTTCAGTACTCCTTTTCATTTTTCTTACAGTTGACTTGTGCTGCTAGTCTTTAAGAATAGACGGTACTTTCTAGAGCGCAGATGTGTTCTGAAAAGCAGTATAAAGACAAAAATGTGTGTGTACCTCTGTGGAACTGGAAAGTACCAGGCATATGTCTTTTCCCCACTCCTTAGATTGACTGAGCTTGAACATGTCTAGGAAGAATGTGTTTGACAGCTTTTTCAGGTGATCTGGAGTTACTCAATCTGGCAGATCATCTCTGGGATGTTTAGTACTTTCAGTCTATGATGTGGATAGTGACAACTTACATGGTATTTAAGAAGTGTCCACTGAGCTGTATATACTAATAAGACATTCCTTCTCTTAAAGTCTGTGATGAAGATGTATTCATAAACGTTTGCCCAAACCAAAATAAAAGCTTTCTTCTACTATATACATGCTATATACACTTCCCAGGTGTGAAGGCAAGATACCATCTCAATCTGCAAATTCTTCGTGTAACTTCAGAACAACCCATCTAAAACTGCAGCTTTCATAACGGACCTGCTGCAGTTTTTGTGTGACTATAAGGATTATAAAGGATTTTCTGAGACAGTATAAAATTGCATCTTGTAAAAAGTATCTTACTTTATATCTGTAGCCTTATCCCTCTGTACAGACTGACATTCCAGAATAACAGATGTTGCTGAAGTCAAGTAAATCCCCTTTTTTCTCCTGGCTAGAGAAGATGCTGCTAATAAAAGCTATCAAACAAAACCTGAAATAATTCCAAGAGTAAGCTTACACAAAATGCTGATTTTCTCAGATCATGGAGTCCTTGAGCTTAACAGACGTACTTCACTATTTAAATTGGAGCCAAGTGCTGCAGCCAGGAAGAAGACAAACCAGCACAAAAGCTATGTGCTAAGATATGCTTATAAAGCAAAAAAAAAAAAGAAACAGGTTTGTTCAGTCTGGAGAAGAGAAGGCTCCATTATAGTGGCCTTTCAGTATCTGAAGGGGGCTACAAGAGAACTGGAAAGGGACTTTTTACAAGGACATGTAGTGACAGGACAAGGGGAAATGGCTTTAAACTGAAAGAAGGCAAATTTAGAGTGGGTATTAAGAAGACATTCTTTACTGTGAGAGTGGTGGGGCACTGTAGCAGAGAAGCTGTGGAAGATCCCTCCCTGGAAGTGTTCATAGCTCAGCCGGATAAGGCTTTGAGCAACTGGATATCATGGAAGGTATCCCTGCCCATGGCAGGAGGGTTGGAATGAGATGAACTTAAAGGTCCCTTCCAGCCCAAACCATTCTGTTATTTTATGATTCTCTAAGAATAACCATGGTTTTCCTGTATTTGAAAATAACCAAGGGAAGAAGTAATTTGACAGAAATAAACCTAAGTCAGTGAGCAGCCTTGAATTCCTTGTGTTATGCTAGTGGACATAAAAAGGGAAAGCAGGTAAACTCTCTGAAGCAGATCGTCTCTTAATGTGTGGTTATTAAGAGAAGATAGATGAGTTAGGCTTCAAACTTGCAGAAGCTGAAATCTAGAAAATGTCTTACAATACTAGCAGTTGTGATTTACAAAAAAACCTTTCAAATTCTGAGGGGGAAAAAACCCCATATTGAAAATATTTTGCCTTTATTCTTTTAACTAAAGGTATTGTCTCTGCAGAGGAAGAGGAAATCCACTGCTTAAATCACCTGCTCTTTTTGCTATAAATAGATGTATTTGCGTCAGTTCAAGACTTCTTAAAGCTGTGTTAGGTAAGACCAGAGAAGAGCAGATCAATTCTGTTTTGTCACTGTGTAGTAGAATGAGTGATATTGAGTGTAGGTTTTATATCCCTCAGAAACAGACATGAGAAACATAAGGGAGAAAGGGGCACATAATGTATTTCTAATTTGGGTATTACCCAGTGTTGTCTGATTGCACTCTGCATCCAGCAATGAATATTTGCACACGTATTCCATGAAGTATATTTGTACAGTTGATTTTAAAATACACCTAATGCTAAAATGTATGCAGCGGTTTCTCTTCTCAACTGCAGTTACAGGCTTGAGATGTTTACTGCTCCTGCACTACCAGTATGTTTTCTTCGTGTATTTGTGATGCTGAGAACGAGTTAAAGCTCTGATCCAGGTGTAACAATCCCCTCTGCTCCTTTTCATTTTTTATTTATCTTGTTTATCTTCTTTGAGTTACTTCTCTGCATTCCTGGTTGGTTCTCCATGCAGCCCTGTTTATTCCTTGTTCTAGCACAGTGGTGGTACAATAAGGACTGGGATGGGAATTAGGTGAGGAGATTAAGGATATGCTTGAGCCAGCCCTGCTGTTGGGGGGAGAGCAGACTGGGGAGGTAGTCTTTCCAAATTCAGGCTGGCCAGAAACGCTGGTATGTTTTGCTCAGAAGAGCTTCTGTGAAGAAATGATCTCATGATACCCAGGTTTCAGCAGCATTACCTCGTAAAAGATCTTTCTCAGCACCATGCCTCAGGGTCTTAATTTTTCTAACACTGCTTGTCCGGGAGTCAGTGTCAGGACCTTGATAACTCAATGTTATCCAAGGTAAAAAAATAAAGGTTATTTTGGAATACCCTGATTCACTACTCATTATGTCCCATCTTCAGCACATCTGAAGGAGCAGCCCTACTTGGTCACAGAGGCGAGAGTGATTGACAGAGAACAATGTGTTCCTTAAACTTGCACTTTGACCTCATTATCTCTGTCCTCTGACTGTGAAAAAGCTGATTTTAAACGGACCCACACAATTTTGCAATTTTGCTTCTGCACTACGCTAATGTTATTTTCACAGGATTAAGACTTCAGTCTTATATGTTAGATTTAATTCTGTTCTACACTCTGTTTGAGCTGTTTTGGCTTATTGACCAGTGCATTAATTCACGTTCTGTAGTTGCACCAGCTATATGTCTTACTTTCTAATGTAAATACTGAATAAAGTTTCATCTTTCTTTGTTCCCTCTTTTATTGTGACTGTGGTGGAAATCAAGTATTCCTCTATCCCAGTCTTTGAGCATCATTTTATCAGTTTTACCACTGTCCTGAATCCAAATTTTGCTATCTCTTTCCTAGTTAAAACTGATCATAAATGCCTCATTTCAAGTCTGTGCATTATAATGCTGGAATCAGGCATCAGTGTTTGAAATGAAAATTTAAGTATATGTCATTTTTGCTTTGTTTTCTTTCCAAGTTAGTTCAACTTTTTGGAGATTAGTGTCTCCAAGCACTCCTCTTTTATCAAGCTACCTGAAGTACTCTCTAGTTTTAAACCCACTGTTTATAGGCTTCTGACCACAGTGCCAACCATCATACCTAGAAAGCTGGAAAGCTCTGGTTCTCGTACTCGTTCTGCGTGAAAGATATGTTAAAGAAGTAGGTTTAAGAAAAAAATGCTACTTAAACTTGAGAAGGATTGTGCTTTACTGAATAAGTTTAGTAATTTGTCTCTTCGTGTTGTGAGAATGGCATCCTCAAGTCTTAGGGCTTTTAATAAAATTAATGTTCTTCTGACCTGGATGATTATTGCAACTGCCAGTGGGTTTCTAAGTAAAACAAGAAGTGTGAATTTTAGTCTGAAATCTCAAGTGTTGTCTGAAATTGCATCTCCTAACATGGGTTCCAGCTGATGCTAGCTCTCTCTTCATAAAAATGAAATGAAAGCCTGTGAATTTATTGTAATGACTTTTGGGATTATCTTTTCAGATGTTATTACAAGTAGTTCATTTTGTTCGTGTGTACACTGGGGGTGTTTAATGCATCAGTTGAGCATCTGGAGAATTGAGTTCTTAGTGGTGTAGCCACTCACTTCAGCACCCAGAAGTGGAAGCTTTCTGGATGTTATTTGTTGTATTGGTAGACTTCTAGTCTGGTCTTATTTGGATGTTTTCTTAAAATGAAAAGAAGTGTTGCAACTCTCATGACAAGCTAGTCATCCCTGTCTCTTTGCTAGACCTGGGTCTGTATAGAATTGTAACGGGGAATTTTGCCATCTACTGAAATAACTTCTCTGAGCTAGTGAGCACTTCGGCATTATTTTACTGGTTTCTACAGATTTCTGGTGGAAACAGTGAATTCTATGATCTGTGCTGATTCCCTCAGTTCCACTCTCATTGTTTTCACCAACTTCTGTGTATCATAAGTCGGCAGAAGCGGAATTGTCATCTGATATGTCTTTACCATTTATGAAATCTGCTTCCTGCTGGCTTAATGACCAAAGTCACCTAACATGTTTTGGTAAGCACTAATTGAGCTTTTTGACATTTAGTCTTGTCCATATTGTTCTTTGCACATCCTGTCATCTTGTTTCTGTGTTAAGTGACTTCTCGTTGCTAAAATGAACAAATATGTAGTTGATGGTGGAGGAAAATCTCTGTTTGTCTGTACTTACATGCCTTGAAAAATGCATGTGTCCTTTATCAGCGCTATGGCATAATTATAGGAGTATTTGTTGTTTTCTGTTCAAATTAATGACAACATGAGACGAGTGGGTTTTATACTTTTGTATAATTTTATACTTTATGCATTTGTATGCAAATATACTTCATGGTTTTATTAAATTTAGTTAACTTTTAATACGTTTTTTAAACCATGTGATTCAGCAAGGTCCTCTCTCCTTTCATAACAAAATCTGCTTGCTAAAACTTTTTGAAGTTGGACTCTAGCAAGAGGAACCTTTTTGAAAGACATGATCACCTGTAAAAGCTCATTTTTCTTTTCTAATACATTGTGGTAATCTAAGGGGAAAAGAACATTTTCAAAAGAAAGGAGGTGGCTTTGAAAATGTCTGAAGCTAAGTGTATTTCTTTTCTTTTCTTTTTACTGTGCCGGTAAGGCTATTGTTCAAATTGTTTAAAGTTTAGAGACATTTTAAACTTAAAAAAGGAAGTGGTATTTTGATTTCTGAGTTTGCAGTCTCTTTGAAGTCAAGTATCATAAGCTTTCAAGAAGCAGCTTTCATTCATAGTGAAAACTGTTACTCACCACCCCTAAATTCAAAAGTAAGAAGGGAGGGGTCATGAGTGGTCCGGGATGCGTGAGAGCTAGATCTTGGTGTGAATGCACATCCTTCTTTCTGTAACAGATTCTGGAGCCCTGTTTCATAACCAGGATAGGTTAGATACTGGAAATAGGGTGCTTCGACTGCTTCGTGCTCTCCTGGAGAGTTCTCTCCTGCTGTGCATATTTATATGTCCTGACTTGTCAAGTGAGTGTCTGCATTCAGAGGTTTTGGCATGTGATTCCTTCACACAATTTGTATATGTACAGACACTGTGAGAAGCTGAGATAGCTTTCACCTCTGATATATTTGAGGAAAAAAACAGAGAAGCAGAGCCAGTAGAGGTTAAAGAGTCTGACTTGTAGTGCAGTGATTATAAGGGCATGTTGCTTCTCAGTGAAGCGCAGCAGCAACAGTTGAAGGGGTGAGGCTTGGTCTCTAAGTGGGGGGAAAACCCAAAGACTGCTGGTTGAATCGCTCTACCCTGAGCTGTGAGTCTCAGTCGAGTAAAAGCAAATCAAGTACAGTCCCATGTAGCCACCTAATACATCAGTACACCTTTCAAGGTGTGTAGTTGTGAGTATCGTAGTCATAGAATGACTTGGGTTGGAAGGGACTTTATAAGATCGCCTTCAACCTCACTGCCATGAGCAGGGACACCTTTCACTAGACCAAGTTGCTCAAAGCCCCATCCAATCTGGCCTTGAACACTTTGATGATCCATAACAACTCTAGACAGCCTGTTCCAGTGCCTCACCACCCTCACAGTAAAGAATTTCTTCTTAGCATCTAAGCCAAATCCCTCCTCTCTTAGTTTAAAACAATTCTTCCTTGTCCTATCACTGTCTGCCCATGTAAAAAGTCACTCTTCCTCTTTTTTATAAGCCCCTATTGAGCACTGGAAGTCTACTGTAAGGTTTCCCTGGAGCCTTCTCTTCTCCAGGCCGCATAAACCCAGCTCTCTCAGCCTGTCTTTGCAGGATTCATGCTCCATCTCTCTGATCATCTTCGTGGCCCTGTTCTGGACTCACTCTAACAGGTCCATGTCATTATTGGGCTGAGGATTCCATACCTGCTTGCAGTACTTCAGGTGGGGTCTCGCAAGGGCAGAGTAGAGGGGGAGTATTGCCTCCTGCCACCTGGTGGCCACGCTCCTTTTTTGATGGATCCCAGGAGGTAGCTGGCCTTTTGGACGGTGAGCACATACTGTTGGTTCATATCCAGCTTTTTATCCACAAGAACACTCAAGTTCTCCATTACGCTGCTCTCAATGAGTTCTCTCAGTCTGTATTCATGCCTGGGATTGCCCCACATCAAGTGCAGCA
This sequence comes from Calyptomena viridis, assembly GCA_013390005.1. NCBI lineage: Eukaryota > Metazoa > Chordata > Aves > Passeriformes > Eurylaimidae > Calyptomena > Calyptomena viridis. The sequence continues at coordinate 143,505 of WEIV01006292.1, read as the reverse complement.
CCTTGCACTTGTACTTGTTGAACTTCATGAGGTTCTCATAAGCCAACTTCTTGTTTGGCTAGGTTCCTCTGGGTGATGTCCCTTCCTTCTGTTGTGTCAACTGCTCTGTTCAGCTTCATGTCATCTGCAAATTTGCTGAGGGTGCACTTGATCTTACTATGTCATTGATGGAGATACTAAAGAGCACCAGCTTGAATCTTGGGTATGTGTGGTGCTTACACTGTATAATCAGTGGTGAAGTGGCTGTGTAGGTCATGCAGCATTAGTGCACTGACAAAACTGAAAAAATGAACATCTATTAATGTTTTACTAATGTTCCCCTGTGCACACCATTTTGTCAAGGCCTCCAGGCTTTTCATGGTCCTGTTCAAATCAATAGATTTATCCATTGAATCATGGAGTAGTTTGAGTTGGAAGAGACCTTTAAAGGCCATCTAGTCCAACACCCCCAGCTACGAGCTGGAACATTCTCAACTCGATTAGATTGCTCAAAGCCCTGTCCAACCTGACCTTGAACTCTTCCAGGGGACGGGGCATCTACTACCTCTCGGTCCAACATGTTCCAGTCTCTGTTCTTGAAATGTGATACCTATTATTATAGAATACTATTATATTCATATTCTGACTAGTGAATGTTATCGTTTGTTGTTACCTATACTCTGTGTGTGGTAGGGTTGGTGTGTGGTGGTTTTTTTTTATTTTTTAGTTTGAGTAGCTTAATTAGTATTGTTTATAATATAGATGTGATAGTATTTGTGTTGTTTTCTAACAAAACAGCACTAAGATTTGGATTTGAGAGGACTTAAATTTCATAAGGGAATATTGATGCTCTCGGGAATAGGTAGCTGGGCTACCTTGTCTTTTTCAAGATACTGGATTATTAGTATGTTAAAATACAAAATGAGTGTTGGGCTAGATAAGTAGGTGGGGAAGAAGGGAGAGTACTAAATTTAAAAAAAAAATCACCACCAAACACGTTTTAATAAAAGCATTGCATTTTCATGTATTGATATGTGCTTTTAAAAAATCATCTATGTTTTTGAACGGAAGCTTCTATGTATTTTGTTTTGGTATATATTCAGTTTAATTTAATTCTAGTGGATGAATTCAAAGGCAAAACTACATTTGTCCTACTCTTTTAAACCAGGAAAAAGCCTGAGGTTGTGCACCATGCCACAGACAACTAGCTAGTATTCAAGTAGGCTTTTTGGGTGATGGATTGCCACAAGACATCATGAAGTGCTCGTAGGGAGTAACTGTGAACAGGACAAAGAAGCCACTGTGAGGTTCCCTGAAGTCTTTATGTGGTCAGAACTGTTGGCTGTTTGTTCAGAGCACGGCATTTATCCAGACAGGTTCATAGTGCACTGGAATTGCTTCCTGTGTCCCTGAGCAGATCTGTATTCCAACCACCAATGTGCTAGAGGGGAGTGTTCTCTGTGCAAGAGGTTTCTGAAGGCTGGAAGCACCTGGGTGTTTTGGAAGGCACATCCTGGTGTTGCCATTGGACATCTGCTGCTGGCTCCTGTGAGCTGCATCTCTTGTTCATTATGGAATTCCTGCACCTCACAGGTGTGTTTTGAGGAAGTTCTGTGCTAGTGAGGTGCCGCCAGACCACCTTGATTTTTTTTTTTTTAACCTTTCATCAGAATTCTGTGTACTGATTTACATATATTTTATTAAACCTTTATTTTTGATGCAGTTCTTTGTGAGGAGGGCTTTTGCTTCAAGCATACCTGGGGAAGATTGCTGAAATGTAATTAAGCTTGGTGTTGGTGGGCAGCTTCCAGAACTTCCCAAGATGGGCTTTTACACATTACAGCTGTTAGGCAGATAACCCCAAATAGCTATTTATTCCTGTCTTCTGCTTGCTGTCTCAAGTTCTTGCATGATGGGTTGCTATCTAAATCTGACTCTTAAGAGTAGGCATATGATAGCATGCATGCAGACTTTGTAATTATTTACACTAATGTACACTAACGTATAGGTTTAGTCGACTCAGAGAGTCTTGCTGAAACAAGCTCAATTTCTAAAACATTTGGCATTATGACTGTCTTTTTATTCCTAACTTGTGAATGAAGATTTGGCAACCTACATATCCATATGACCTCAGAAAAGTTTCAAGTGTCTCTGTAGGCATCCAGCAAATAAGAATTACAAGTAGGAAGAGAACATCATATTAACACAAAGGTATGTTTTCTGGGTATATTCTCTTGCATTAAAAAAAAAAAAAAGGAGAAATGGAAGAAGTTCCTATTGTTAAGGGTTGGTGATTCTCCCTTGGGCAACTGTGTATATAATTATATAAATGTAAATACTGTAACTTCCTAAGAATAAATAATTTTAATAACTGCATGTGTTGGAATGGCTATGAATTTCTATTTGAACTATATATAGAAGCAGAGCATTTAGCCACACCTACAGGGTAAATGGCCATATGAATGGAAGAACTAGTGACCCAGTGGATATTTATTTTTTATTTTTTTTTTTAAGTTTTTTCCAGATGGCTCTGCANNNNTTTTCCAAATGGCTCTTCAACCTTACCCCTATTTCCTTTTTTTTTTTTTTTCCTGGCAGAATAATTATGGCTGTTGAGAGAGGTTATTCACAAGCTTTATAAATACTGCAGTGTCATGTTCACTGCTAAAAAATTTGAACTAGTAGGAGGTTTTTCTCTGAAAACGATACCTTTCAGATGGTTTTTCAGACTTTTAGTTTACTCTAACAGCAGATTGAACAAAGTATTCTTCCTTTGGAGCATTGGTTCCAACCCTTTAACTTTGGAAGCCTCTTTCTTCTGTTGAGGAAATGTTTTTTTTGAGTTTTTTATGGTGGTATGTAATGTGCTGCAGTGGAACTTACACTGCCCAGGGGCTGTGTTGAGACTGCCAGGTCTGTGGAACTACTGACTTTGCAGGACTGTTTTTCCTGGGGGAGAAAACACAGTCATCAGGTTTATTGTACAGTGACAGATGTTTAATTTGTAAATGTCCTGGCAACTTTAAAGGCTCAGTGTCTGGCATACAATGCTTCAGATACTGGTTTTTTGTGAGAAGACAGCTATGATGTATGGCTGGAGTTGCTGCAGTTCTACTTGATTTTTCTTTTTAAATTCTCTTGGGGAAGATGACTCTTAACTCTTTGCTAATAGTCTGTTACACTGAGGTGTGTGTCATGTCTTGTCATGATGTGAATTTTGTAAAAATTCTGCTTATACAAAGTCTATCACGTTCAAATGTAGTCTGATAGCTGCTTCATTTTCATTGTCTTTCAGTGTCACTTGCATACAACATCTGTAATAAGCTGTTTTAGTCAGAGGGGACTTATTGGCTCCTGCAGTCAGATATTTGAATCTGAACTCAGTCTTGACTCTCTGTAGCAAGTAAAGGGAAATTGGTGGTTCTAGGCTATATTCATTGCGTGCCCTAGGCACCTACTATTTTACCTTACCTGGACTTCAGAGCTAGTCAGTTTGACATCCCTTTAGAATTATGTTGGAGAAGACACCTTTAAATTTAACAAGAATAAAAGCTTGTGTTCTCATATTCTAAAATAGTTTAAAAGTCCAGATTGGTTACACTCGACTTCAGACATCTAACCTATACATCTAACCCATAAGAGTCATGGTCCTACTGAGTAATTAGTGAAAGAGTTGTTCTTCCTCTTATGTTATGTGGTACTTTGTAACATGAAACAACATTGCATACTGTATTTTGTTACAACTGCATCTCTTGTGATCCAAAAATACAGTGCTGCTGCAGTCACAATGACTATTGTTTTACAGAACATTATTTCGTTTAACAGATTGGTACTCTGTGCTCCACTACTGGACCAAACTCTATTTGACATATTGAAACAGCCTCTGGTGTGGAATAAAATTCATTAAACTAGGCAGCAGGTGACAATAGGCTTAAATGCGACCCTAAAGACAGATACAGAATGTTATTAGTTCATTTATGAAATAACATTCATCTGACAGTTGTGTCATGGTTACATTCAATTGAGCTGCTTAAATTTTCAGTTGTAACTCAGTGTTGGCAGCAGGAATATATATACTAAGATTCTTACTTGTCCGGGTCATAGACAGTCTACAAAATACCTGTTGATAGTAGATCTGTACATTTCAATCTGCGTCTACTGATCTGTATAAATTGAATGTTATACTCCTACTATCTGTATATTATATGATTCTCCAGAATCAAATGTTCTTCCTGTAGTCTTTGAAGCAATTACATTTAAATACTGATTAAACAAAAATGTAATTCATACCATGGGAATTTTCAGTAGAGAGGGTTGCAGCCAAAGCAACAGTGACCATTTGTGGTGTGTTCTCAGTAAAATTCTGGATTGTGGTTTTCCATTGCTTGTCACATGATGGTGATAGCTTGTGAATTGCTGAAAAAACAAGTAATTAATGCACTTTGAGCTGGAGGTGAAGGAAGAAAGAGAAAATGTGAGCAAACCTGTAATTTTCCCAGGTACCAGAGTTACTGTATGTGATAAGTTAATGCAACTACTTTTCTTGTCTTATCACAGATAAATTCTGAGGAACGTGTTGATACAGCTGAGCAGGAGACAGTCCCTTGGGATCGCAGTATTCCTGAAGACATAAGGCAAAAAATACAGCCTAAAGAGGTTCCAGCAGAAAGTGTTACCGTCTGGATTGATCCATTAGATGCTACACAAGAATACACAGGTGGCTGATTCTTGTTGATAAATCATGTGTGTAACTCTGATGTCTGCCTTTTATGCTGGAGACAAAATAATAAGTATTTAAAATGACATCTCTTGTTAAAGTGTGTTTTGTCAAAGGTAGTGTGATTTAACTGAACAGATTGCCTAATGGAATTTTCAGATCACAGCATTTTCCTTTATCTGTTTTAACTCTGAAATTACTTCGTTATTCCTCACAACTAAGCAATTGCTATAATGTTAACTGCCAGTTATGGATTCTACTGGAATTACACATTTTTTTATTTCGGTTATTACTGTGGCAACACTAAGTACCTTAGATTTTTTTTGTTTATTTACAGAGAATATTATGTAAATAGTCTACTTGGCGTGATACAAGAAAATTTTTGTTACCATTTTTTAAAAAAAGCATGCATAATTCAGTCTTCCCCCTTTTCAAATGTTTGAGGATGTCACCTAAGTAGTTCAAGCCAATCCATCTAATTCTTGCTGATAAGTACCACAGAACAAATAGAAAAATGGAATTTTTTTTTTTTGTGAATATTTCATGTATGCAATCATCCTTTCCTGTGAATGTTCCTTGGTATT
>WEIV01006292.1:105852-134133 GCA_013390005.1 Calyptomena viridis | reverse complement strand
TGCACAGCAAAGCAAAGCAGTTTGGTGTGGGTTTGGGGACTATATCCTGCGTTGGGTTTCGTCAGTTGTTGTATTTAAAAAAGAATAAAATAGTAATAATCAGAAGTAGGCAGGGGACACACAGGCCTCACACATCAGTTTCCCTGTTTTATTTTTTCAGACTGTTTTCATGCAGTTCTTATACTCAAGGTGCGTATACCATATATATTGGTGAATGTAGATGAACTAAAGAAAAATCCAAATTTTTTTGTAGAATAACTATTTCTTGAAGTCTTTTACATCATGCTGTAGTTGTAGCAAGTCCATAATGAATTAGGTAGGAAAAAAGTTTGATTTGAATAAGCATCTGATAACTGTGAACAGTTTATCAGGAAACATGACCTCGTGTTCTGTATCGCCTGAATGGAAAGCACAAGAAGGTTGATTCAAATCTATATGCACCAACAGTTTGTCTCTGACAGTGTGGCCCTCCTGCTTTTTAAGAGAAAAAAAGAAATGTTCTATACTATTTTTGACTTCTTTCCTGAAAATGTAAACCAGTTTTAGTTCAGGTGGGTTGTGAATATTGGTGTTTTATTAATCAGTGTAATTATTTCCATATACCTTTTTAAAAGAAGGCAGCTTTTCCTTGTATAGTTTTTAGCAGTTACTTCTTGTCCTCGATTTCTGCGTACAGTGTTGAAGATGCATGCTAGGTTTTTCTCTAATGTAGGACTTGTTCATTATTTGGTGTTTGTGCCTATAGAAGCAGCCTCTTCCTTCAATACCTGTTATTTTGTTTGTTTCAGGTTTTTTCCATTGAACAAAGTCACAGGGAATGAGCTTAACAGAAATAGGAAGTTGACTGGTTATTTCCATTTACAACATGAGATATAAACCAGCAATTTTTCTACAACTCCAGAAATAACTTTGTCCTTTTAGCCTAAGGCACACTCTTTTCTTCAGAAAGCTCTTGAGCCATCCCAAACAGCTTGTGGTTTGTGGTAATTTGCATAGAGAGACCGTTTGAACTTGAATCTGTTTAAGGAAATTTGAAGAACATGTGGCACTTGAAGTACAGCAGGGTCTGCAAAACTTTGCTGGAAAGTGTTCTTTTCAATCCAGTATATACAGAACAGAACATGTATTCTTTGATATCAAATGACAATTTGTTGCACCTCTAAAATGTGTGGACTTCTATCTGCAAAGATGTAACCATCTGCATTGTTGTTTCCTCCTCAAGGACTTCAGAAGGTTAAAATGTACCTGTTGTTTGAATTATCAGTAAATAATCCCCCTCTCCTCCAGAAAGCTAAAATTCTTAGTTATTACAGATGTTTTCTGTTCAAAGTTTATTCAGTATTAGCTTAGGTTGTTTAAACCTTATTCTTAATGAATTTAATTTTAACTTCTTTTTTGCTGTTAATCAGAACTGCTGTTCAGAGTAAAAAGAGGTTTTTCTTCCTAGGTCGGTAGTGGAGCATGTCTAGAAGCTGCTTTTAACTTTAGCTGAAGTTCACATTTCCAAAAGACTTCCTCATATGTTGCAGAACTACAGATACAGCGTTTTATTCTGCAATCTTACTGGTAAAGTAGACTGAAGCTTAGTCCTACTAGCCTTTTGGTACGGGTAGTTTTTTTTAGGGAACAGTTTTTCTGACGTTAACACAATTGCTGCTCTTTGAAAATAGCTTTTACATATGTAAATAATGCACAAAGCAATTTCCAATTCTTAATTTAATAAGCTCTATATGCTAATCACAAACAAGTGATTATGCCCTTTTTAAAAAGGATCTGATCTATTTCAGAAAACTTGTTGGGCTTCCAAACCTCAGTGAAGAATAAAAAACCCACATATTTATCAATGTTTTAGTAATATTTTACAAGACTGCAACTTTTAAAGGCTGATTTAAATGTCTTAAAAGGCACCTCTTCTGTTTTTTTTTTTTAAAGAACACAGACTAAAATTTAAAAATGAGAAATAGCCATAGTTAGCCTAGTATAAAAACCTAATTGTGTCAGAGATTGCACAATATTTGGCAATTAAGACAAAGGCTGTGGCAGTTTGTTTTAGATTCAGCTTGAAATCATGTGTAAACTTAACTTGTGAAAATATGACTGCATTTATTTTGGGTATGCTTCTATCACTTTCTTACATAAGCTGTGATCAGACTTAGCTTCTGTATGGGAAATGAAAAATAAGATGTTATGTAATGTATATGGGCTTACTTGCATCTTAGTTGAGGGAAAACAAGGTACCCAAGGAAAAGCCCTCCTTTCCTTTGTCCCATATGCTGACTAAAGAGCTTAGTCTTCCATTAGGAAGACTTGTGCTTGTTTGGACCCATTTGTATCCTAAATTCCTGTGTTGCAAGGGATCGTGGTGTTCAGTACTTCTCACAGGAGACCCTTATTGGCCAAATCTCACTTCTTGTGAAATTGAAGAACAGTTGAGAGTATGATGCCATTTAATTACTTGTAGTAGAGCCTACTCATAGAGCAGGCTCATAGAGCTTTCCCACAGCTTAGGCTTTGGAGGTGGTGCTTTGTGTATTCCAGTCTAGTTAAAAAGAGTAGCCGCTTTGATATGAGAATATGTAAGCAGCTGGTGAATATCAGTTTCTGATGTCATTTTGGAATAAATGTAACTCCTCCGCAGACCAGGAAGTATTCAAAAGTGCTTGCTTAGTGAACTTGTGCCAGTGCACTGTGGTGTGTGTTTGTATAGCATTAACACTCAGTATATCCTATTTCTTTGACTAAGTTTACATTCAATTCTAAAACATTTTGCTATTCTGGCTTAAGTACTTGTTTGGTAACAGCAATGTGGGTGTGACTTAAGCTTATGCCCAAAGGGGTAGGAAATCATACCATGCCCATATGTCACTACTGGGCTAGAACATTGTATTTTACATCTTAGCCTTTTCCACATAAAGCTGTTGTACCATTTTGAGAGATGCTACTTAAAACAATTGCATGGTGTAGGTGGGTCCTACAAAAGTATATATTTTCTAAAAATCATCATATCATTCTAGTTCCAAATATGGGAAGTAAGAGATTGTATTATTTTAGTATTAGTTTTCCAATGGTGGGTTTTTTGAGTGGCTATTATGATTAAGGTGATTGAAAGTGAAATTATTCTAAAACCGTATGTATTTTCTCTTTTTCGTTCTGCTAAAAAGAGTGTATAGTAGCATAGATGATACCTGGTACTGTACCAAGAGTCCTAGCTTTCATTCCTTGAATGAATGTTTTCTAAATAAATGGACACAAAAATAAAAGGGTTAATATTGTACTTAACTGATTTTGAGATTAACTTGTTTGCCAGACTTTTATGGGTGGACTTAGGTAAGAGTTGTTTGTTCTGATCTACCAAGCACGTAATAATAATGAAAATACTTAGAGATGGCTTGGATAGTGAATTAACCATATAGGTGAAGCTGCAGTCATCTAGTGATGATACAGTGATCATCTAGTTCATACATTTGCTTTTACTTCATGGTTGTTAAGAGTGGGAAGATTTTCTAACTGGCTTCAGATGTGAGAAGAGTTTTGATTTTCTTTAAATGGCCAGTGCTGGAGACCAAGGGCAGAGGGCATCAGCGCTAGAATGTCTTTGCTTTTTTGTTCATGAAGTGTATTCAAACATCTTTGTAGCATCCTGTTACCTGTTGGAGTTGTACAACACTGGTGCATTTTTGTATACTCCTGGTTTAACAGTGTAAAACAAGGAGTCTGCATCCTCCAAGAACAATGAGAAGTGACCTTGTGTTGTGCTGTGCCTCTGCTGTGTTATGCCAGCAGAGACTGACTACTTCATAGTCTCATGGATGCCGTTCTAGTTGCAGTTTCTCTCGTAGCAAAATTGCTTTTCTAGGTTACTGTCCCCACAGCTGTGCCCAATGTCTTTGTAGATCTGTTTCCTAAGTAAACTAGAGAAGTGAAAAGAAGCAGATGGCTGTGCTGAAGAGATTATAACACAGAACACTTATTTCTGTTTCTCGATTTTTGAATTACATTGGTTGTTTAATTTCCCTTGTCTTGCAGGGGTTAGATAATAATACAGTTAAGATTCAGTGAACCACAAATAAATGCCTGTGGGAATTTAAGCCCAAGCAGGATGAGAGTGGGAAGGACTACCTTATGACTAAGGCGAGCCTGAATGGATGGTTTTCTGTGAGGGCACTCACTGAGCCTTTCTTCAATGCTTTGTTTTAGATGTTTAGACCCTTTCACACAATTACAGATTTGACTGCTGAAATATCATTGATAGTCTTATCTTCTGATCAGATATCCTCAGTGATAAAACTTCACTGTATCCACTTCACTGTAATGTAACTCACTGAGAAAGGAATGTAGTAACTCTGAGGGTTCAATTGCTTGATTTGTGAACCACAACTTCTGCATGGCAGCTGTTAAAATGAAGTGCTAACACCTGTTAGGAGTGTCTTCCCACCCTACAAGCAGGTCGTGCCACTCATGGTTCATATTGAGAAGCTGTTGAAGCCTTATACTTCATGGTTTTCACATGCCACATCAACTCTTTCAGCTCTTCAGGGAGAAGTTTAAAAGTGCTCATCCAGTTTCCTTCTGATGCTCCCTCTGAAGCCAGTAATTAGTAACCACTTTCCCCTCTTTGTTCTTCTCTGTTCCTTTCTGATCCTTGCCACTTTCTTAGTCAATGTGGACAAGAAAAATGAGAGATCAAAGGTGAAGACAGTCCCAGAATGAGAGGGCCCCAGCAATAAACTATCCTGTTCATCCTGAAGCTGTTAATGTTTGGGGCTGACGTATAAGGTGCTGATTCTACCCGAAGTATAGTAGTTGTCAACAAAATAATGACAACCTAGAGAGGTTCATGTAATTAGTGGTACTGAACATGCAGAGAAGATGCAAATGGACTAAGAAGTTAGACATACAAAAAGAAGACAAAAGAGCTTTTCAATGTAATGTTACAAGCATTTGGCCTTTGTGGCCTGCTGGGTACAGAGCTTCATTGGTTATGAAAAAGGCTGCATTGGCTCTCTATGAAAAGCCAGATTTTGTTGAACTCGATAGCAGCATTCCCACTGAATTTGTTGTGAGCAGAAACAAGCCATATAAAACAGGAATGGAAAATTAAGATAAGTTCTGAAAAGCTCAACTTCTATCAATAGAGCAAACAACCTGGGTTGTGTTAAACTTGCCACTGGCAGCTTCAGTCTCCATTTGGAAACAGCATGCCAGTGTCTTGAGGTTCTAAGCCTTTCTGATTTTTTTTTTATTGTCTACAACTGCTACAGCTCACTTTCAGATATTCTTATTTTCTAACCCAATTGTTCCTTATTTATAGTTCACATTTCATTTTTTCTCTCCAAAGAATCAGCAAGACTCCAGCATATTTCCTGTTGTCCTACCAAATTGTATTAGCATTTTCCAATTGTGTGCCAAATTGAAATAATTCTATAAATAAACTCTCCGAAAATACTGGTCTGTGAGTGTGTTTTCCTATAAATTGCCTTTGTGTTGGGTATTTATGGTTTGCTTGTGCACCAGATATTATTTTTTTCTTTTCTGATGTGCGTCAGGTTGCTTCAGCTGTGCTATATCTGTCATGTGTGCAAGACTTTTCGCCTGAGGGATTATCGTTATTGACAGGTCCAGCCAAGTTCATGATGAATATAATTCAAGATCTCCACCGATTTTGTTTTCATAGATGTGTTACTGTGAAAGGTGGTCAGTTTGTGAAAATGAGTGCTTAGAAATCCCCTGTATAGTATTGTTCCTTGGATCTGAAGAAGTTTTCTTTCCAGCATCATCTCTAGCTCTCTTCCTAATCTTGTTAATTCATTCTTTCAAGTCTCTTGCTTCCATGATAATGGTACTAGTAGGGTCATAACTGTACCATTACTAGCCCTTTTTCTAATAATGTGCCACTCTTAGTGTAACCATGGAATAAGTTGAAAGATGCTTTGATATGCATAGGACTGGACATACAATGAAATCATACATCATCCTGGCAATGCTGGCCTTGATGTGCTCTGCTGATTCTCATCTTTTCTCAGGTATGAAGCAAAATTACCAGGCAGCCTCTGTGCCAGTACAGTCCAGTCAGTATTCACACAAGCTATGTTTTAGTGTGCCTAAAACTGTGCTCTAACACTAACACTTCTAAACACTGAAACTCTAGAAGAGGGTGGTGTTGGAGTCCAGGATATCGAGACTACACCTCAAATTGCCCTGGAGGGTCTGGGACCCTCGCAGAGAATCCAGCAGGATACAGTTTTTGATCTGTGTCCCTGGGAAAAGCTTCCAACATTGATGGAGGAAGCAAAAACAACAAAAATATAATTTGGATTATAATTTAGTTTGTCATAGAAGTGAAGCTTGTAGTTTTAGATTTTATAGTATAGATATAAAAGAAGACAAGATGGAGGATTTGGGGTGTTGCCTTAAGTTCTTTCTTCTTGCTCTTTGTTCTGCAGTAGAGCTGGCACTTACAGATTGGTAGAATGGATTTGAGGTAGAGAAGACGTGTTAGTAATAAGTTAGGATTACTGGTACAGAATCGTAAACAGAGGACGTGCTATCTGTTAATTGGTCATTAGTGTCCTTAAAAACTTAGATGCAGCCGCCATTTGACACACTTTACACTTTGCAGCATAGGCTTTTAGCAGCACACGCTCTGGTATGTTAAACCCAGGTTAGGGTGACATGCTAAAGTTGTGATAAAAGCTTAATAAACAGCAAGAAAAACTGAGAAGCTGCGAGTTTTATTCCTTTATCTGGTACTGGACTTTGATAACAAGAAGAAATAACAAGAAGAAATTATTATAAGCGCTTTTACAAATAATTACAGGGTGGTAATTGTGGAGTGCTCATTGAGAAGTGTCCTGTGATTGTGCAGACTACTGAACCGTGCCTGGGAAATAGTTTGGGATGGTCTGGCTTGCTTAGGCCAAAAAACATGCTGAGGATCATGCTGTAGTACTGTCTGATGAGCTGGACAATGCAGGATCATTCAGGACTCTGTGACTTGTATGGACTTGGGCACTGTATGCCACAGGAGCTGTACATAGATGATTTGAAACCCCTTGATCATATGTGATCTAAGCAGATAAGGAATTTGGAGAGAGAACTGTCTCTTGCAATGCTCTGAAGAGCATCTTGGGGAAGACAACCCAGGGGAGCAAAGGTTCTTCCCACTTGCCAAGTGGGTGCCTATCACTTCTGCTGTAGGCCTAATCTTGGTGACCCTTTACTCATCATACACCTTCAGTAAAATAACTCCAAATTACAGGAATTCTTCCAAATTAACTGCTATGATCTAAACGAAAAGCACAACAAACACTGTGCTAACTGATAATTCTGTTAAGGTAACGGACAGAGATGAAACTGCAGATTTGGCTTTTACATTTTAAACCCACACATTTTTCTTCCAAAAGGATGTATTTAGTATAGAGTAAAAAAATGTGTCACTTTTGCACTCCTCTCATCTGAACTACACCCAGGCTGGGTGGGTAGAGTGTGTTTTTATTTGCAGACAGCAAATAACACAGTGCACATTTTATTTCAGCAAGGGAATAGTGTTCAACTAAAATAAAGGGGATAAAATGCATATGAAATCTGTACTGGGGGAAAGGTTAGTGCTTTAACCTTTTTCCCATAGTTTTCTGGAATCTTAATACCTGAATCTGTTGGAAATATTTGTATCAACAGTAAAGACTTTATTTTAGCAAAAGTAAAGTATTTCTTGTATGCAAATGTTTTCTACAGGACCAAACTGACCCAGATCTGTTTACTCTTCTGATAAGATCCTAATCTTCTTTTGCAGAAATTGTTTTATGCAGGTGTAACAATGGATTTTGGAACCTAAATTGCACCCCATGCTAATAGATTCAGACCATGAACACTTTTTTATGTCAGAAAAGCTTTTAGCATTGACACTTGGATCTCTAGTACAGTAAAGGCCTGTTATAGTTTGACTCCTCAACTTTTGTGATAAGGATTACAAGCAACTGTTTATTAACTACTTCACACAAGCAAAACAGGCTCTAACTTAGAATATTAAGTATTAACTACTACCACTACTAAAATCAGAGCTTAAGAGTTTAAGAGTGAAAAGCTTGATAGATGTTACAGACACCTTTCTCCCCCCACCCCTCCCTTTTAAGATCCTTCACCTTCCCCCAGCAGCTCGGGAAGGCAGGAGCAGGAGGGTGGTTATGGTCAGACATGGTCTTTGCTGCTGCTCAGAAGAGAGAGAGATCCCCACCCCAGTTTTCCTCATGGGGTCTTTTTTTTCCACGGAATTTGTGGATTGTACTGACAACAGCTTTTCAGATATTGTTGTCACATAAGTCACTTTACCATAGGTGCAGTCATTCAGGTTGACTGTTTCAGTGTGGGTTCTTATGGGCCACCAGTCCTCCCAAGAAATGCTGCTCTGCTGCTCCCGTGTGGGTCTCTTCCCACGGCCCACAGGACTCCCTTAGGCCCCCTGCTCCAAACCAGACATCATATGTCCCACAGAATCAGAGTCTCTCTCCTCCAGCACTTCTATGTTCCAGCTTGGAGTCTTCCAATCTTTCCACGGGTTCACAGGCAGAAGAATCTTCACCCCTATGGGTCCTCACAGGTTGCTGGGGCCCTATTCCAGTGTTTAAGGCATCTTATCTTTCTCCTTCCCTCCAACCTTGGTGTTAATCAAACTTCTCACCCTCCTTTCTCTTAAGACGCCATGATCTTCTGCCCAGCTTTTTTTTCTTCTCCTTCTTAAATATGTTATCACAGAGGCGTTAGCAGTCAACCTTGGCTAGCTTAGAGCAGAGAAAAACTCCAGCAGCTTCTTAAAGACGCCTCTCTCCTAGCCCCCCCCCAGCTAATAAAAAACTGGCTACTTAAAACCACAACAAGGCCTGGGGTAGGGAGAAGCAGAGGGCAGTAGAAAGCTCCGTGTTTTCATGAATGGCCTGAAGAGCCAAAAAGAGCTTGGTGACTGAATTTAGATGCTCGCTTCATTCATGAAAGTTTTTCACCATTTTTTTCTCAGTTGTGGCACATGTTAAGAGGGCACCTACAGATTTCTAGGGTCTGGTCCAGAGGGTTGCACTGATCTGTTACTCTGCAATTTGACAGCTTGTTGTTACAGTATTCTTGAATCAGTGGACTCAATCTTATAGGTCTTTTCCAGCTTAAATTATTCTATTATTCTAATGCACACTTTCTCTTGTATTTTTAATTTTATTTAATATTGTAGTCAGAGTGCATGCTTCTGTGCAGTGTGTTTAAGCAAATGTAATATAGTTTCTGTTAAGTAGATCTTTTCAGACTCCTTGAAATTTGTCCCATGAATTCATGGACGTCTGTAATGAGCTTGAAAGGCATGGTGTGAGATGCCCATGAAGCATGTGCATGAGATTCCCATAAGCAAGTGTATGTTCATTTCCTAGAAGTTTTGGTTCTGTAAGTCATGTGAATAGGATTAATCGTGACAACTGTACATTCAAACTTTGTTTGCTTTTAAGTACACAACCACTTCACCTGCTACTTCAAGTTAATTGCTCATGACTGATGTTAGAGGAACAGCTCTTCCACTTCGATCAGCTCAACAACTTGTACATTTTAGTTTCAGGGAAATAATATCTTTATTCTTATGCAACATATAAGCATGACTTGATGACCCTCTGTTATCCCTCATTTTTTGGATTCTTTCTTAAAATCTAGATTCCCCACCAGAAAAATTTTTATCAGTTTAGTTTAACACTGCTGTTAAAATACCAAGACTTGTCTTCTAGCTAATATAAATTGACATGTATTTTGATATAGTTTGATCTTCCTTCAAGACAGTAAATAATAGGTTTCTGTCTTGCCCTTTCTTGCATCTTAGAGCTATTGTACCCATCTTTATCTGGAAATGTTATATATTGCAGCAGTGTATTGGGACCTCTTGAAGCAGTTCCCTGATACCTTTCTGGGCTCTTTATGGTCGCTGTGCAGGCAAGAAAAGAAAGCACACTAATATTTTATCAGATTTTTGCTATTGAAGTTGTTTGTAGTTTATTTTTCTTATTTCTGTAAGTGGTATTTGTTGTCTTTTGTGTTCATTTCTCACACAGAGGAAAAAAATAGTAATTTTCTCTTCCACCCTTTTGCAGGAAGCTTGCAGTGCTTTTCTCAACAACTGTCTTCCAGTACCATATTAAAAATCTAATATTATTACTTTCTTTGCATTGCCTTTAATTCACACCTCATGGACTTCTAGTGACTATCACGTTCCTGCCTGTGGAACAGAGGAAAAAAAAAAGGTCCATGTCCACAGTGCCCCAGCTGCACAGACAAAGCAGGCATATGCTGCTCTTGACCTCCCCAGACTGTCATTTAGTCAAACCTGAGGCAAGATGAAAGTGAGGAATTTTGAAGAATATTTGTTTGCTACAACCCAAGCTTCACTCTTCTACTGCAGGGGTTGTTTCTCCCATTATGAAAGCTAATGTAAATTGTCTGCCAGAGGGATGATAAAGATACCAGAAAGCCTAAAACCAGCTTAGAAACAGCAAAAAAAAAGAGCTAGAGAGAGAGAGAGGCATCCTAATTTTAAAGAGAGAGCTAATTTGAGAGTTGTCATTTATGTGTGCAAGTAATTCCTTCTTCTGTTAATTATATATAGCTGCCTATTTAAGTGCGGTACTTACAATGTGGAAATGAAGTTTCTTAGCTGCTCTGAGAGATGAAAGGGAATTAAGAAAAGAAAGCTAGTTTTAAGTTTGGAGTTTTTTTAAAAAAAGGAAAGAAAGCATTGTCTGTTTGTTTGGACAGCTGTTCTTAATATAAATTTAAATGCTTTGAATCACTGAATTTTTCTTGGTCCATGTTCATTACAGGCACTTTCTGCAGTGTTAACTGTCTGCATCAGGACTAGGCTGAGCTCTGCTGTGTATCTGTCTTCTGACTGTGGGGTTGGGGTAAGGGAGGTGGTTCATCCTCCTATACATTAACTGAGGTAATCAGAGGCAAATCCTTCTTGAGTAAAAGCCTCTGGATTTCTGTTTCCACATTTAACACTTTCACAGGCAGAAATCGCATTACGGCAAAAAATATTCTACAAAAAATAGTGAAGGGCCTGTTACAATGCTGCATGTTGCTGCCTCCAGTTTGGTACCTTTTCTGTGGGGAAGAGAGGAGTGATTTTTTCACAGGCCACATCTACTGAGTCACTTGAAAAATGAAAATAAGAACAGTTACCATCCATTTTGAAATTGCACTGAGATTCAGCCTTCTTACTAAAATTTCAGTCAAGGGGGGGAAAGTACATTAATAATTCCTAAATTCTATTATCCTGATTACTTGTGGGAATGCTATTTAAATTTCTGTGGATTGAGTCACGTGTCCAAGGCACTGAGAAAAAGAGAGAGACAGAGGAGGATCTAGCTGGAAATAAAATTACTTTGTATCATAGAATCATAGAACAGCATGTGTTGGAAGAGACCTTTAAAGGATCGTCTAGTCCAACCCTCCTGCAACGAGCAAGGACAATTTCAACTAGATCAGGTTGCTCAGAGCCCTTTACAAACTGACCTTGAATGTACCACCTCTCTGGACAGCCTGTGGTAGTGTCTTTTCACTCTCATAATGAAAAAATTTCTTCCATAGTCTAAATCTACCCTCTTTTACTTTAAAACCGTTACCTCTTATCCTATTGCAACAGGCCCCGCTAAAAAGGTGTCACCATCATTCTTGTAAGGCCCCCTTTAGGTATTGAAAGTCTTCAATAAGGCTTCCTCAGAGCCTTCTGTTGTCCAAGCTGAAGAGCTCCAACTCTCTCAAATGGTCCTCCTAACAGAGGTACTCCATTGCTATGATCATTCCTTCTCTGGACCTGCTCCAACAGGTCGATGTCTTTCCTGTGCTCAGGATCCCAGAGCTGGTTGCAGCATTCCAGACAAGATCTTACCAGAGCAGAGTAGAGGGGGATAGTCACCTCCCTCAGCCTCCTGGACATGCTTCTTTTGATGCAGCCCAGGATACAGTTGACTTCCTGGACTGCAAATATGGTTTGTCATCACACATTCAACTTTTCACCCCTAAGTCCTTCTTGGCAGGGCTGCTCTTCATCTGTTCATCTCTCAGCCATATTGATGTCGGGAGTCACTCCAACTCAAGTAAGGGACCTTGCACTTGGCCTTGTTGAACCTCATGAGGTTCCTGTGGACCCACTTGTTGGTCCTTCTGGGGGGCATGTTGAACCTCGGACATGTCAGCCCCACTGTTCAGCCTCATGTCGAGTGTGCACTTGATCCCACTGTGCCATTGATGAAGATATTAAACAGCACTGGTGTCGGTGTGGACCCCTGAGGGACACCACTCATCACTGAGCTCAATTGAGTCATTGACCTCTACCCTCTGAATGGGGTCCATCCAGGCTGTTCCTCTTCTGCTGAACCATCCACCCATCAATTCCATGCTTCTTCAACTTAGAGAGAAGGATGTTATGGGGGACTGTGTTAAAGGTTACTCAGATCAAATATTTAGTTTGCAAATTTTGTATCAAAATGAGATGAAAAATCATGATGATGACATCTTGACAGCCCAGAAGAAAACATCTGTCATTAGTATTTCATAAAACAAACTTTTAAACCAAAACAGAAAAATTGCACAGATAAGTTAGGTTTTGGTTTGGCTTGTCATTGGTTTCTTGCTTTTTTCACTTGAACTAACATCCATTAACAAAGAAATTAATTAAAAATACAAAGTTCATTCTTGTATACTTCAGTATTTCAGTATTATATTGCAAATGCATAATAGAAAGAGCACAGGGAGTTTGTTTGAAGTGGTAATGAACAATTAATGCTTCAAAGATGTGTTCAGTGTTGGAGGACCCACTCATCTGTATTTGTCTGCCATGCCCTAGTTTGTGAGTGACCATATTAAAAAATGTGGCAAATAATATAAAATAAAGATTTTTTAAGATCAACAGTGCAGTCTTTGCAGCATTTGTAGAATTTTTTTTTCTCTTCATGGAAAAATCTTCAATTTCAGTATATTAAATATTAAAATTCATTACAATAACAGCCTATTATTGTGTCCTCCCTTTTTTAGCCATTAAGGGATTTAGAGTTTTCTTCACCTTTTCAAAGGCAAAGATCTGAACAATATTACAAGTATCATATTCTGTGCCCTTTGTTAGCACTGTTGTCTTCAACAAGTATGGAATAAAAATGGGCAAGGGACTACCTGACAACAACATGGTCATAAGCTTCTTGTTTTAAGTGGTTCATTGTAATAACCTTTTTAAATGGCTGCCTTGCCAACAAATGATTTAAAATATAGAGGCTCAGCACCATGGTGTTGACAATCTTCTGCTCAGACATTAAGGACAGAGAACTTGAGCTTCTCCTATGGCATGATTATGGTGCCCTTGGTTACAGAGTGGATGGAACATCTGAGGCTCTTAAGATGATGAATTACATCCATTTTCCACTGTCTCAGTACAGCCATTTTCTCTAAAAGTTTTGAGTGTTAGCCAAAGGGCATAACTGTATTGCTATAGGTAGAAATTCAGATCATCCTCTGTGTAAAGACACGAAATGGGCTCAGACTCTTGTTTCCTCCTGGAATCCATAAGTGGAAACCCTTGATGTTTATTCAGATGACAGTAGTTTTGTCTCAGGATTTTTTTATGTCTTAAAGACTCTCTGAAGCGTTTTATGATGGGGTCTGAATTAAATCCAAACTGATATTCAGGTGGTTGCTACAGTAGAAGGGTTTGTGAGTCTTTAATGAGAACTACAAATACTTGAGTACTTCGTGCACCCTTCCATGCTGGATTCCCACAGAAGTTCCTTGGAAGAAGATTTACAATAGGAATTTAAAGGACAACTAAATCACAAAGTTCCAGTTTTTGTCTCAAATGTGTGACTGTTTTTGGAAACTTTTGAGTTTCCTTTCTTTATGTGGATAGTATAATTGGTATATTTCTGAGCATTTTTTATTAATAAAACTGTTAGATATCTGAAACTTTAGAGACAATGCTGCTTTTCTATTTTCTCTTGGAGTCCTCAAATACTTTACACATAAAAAGGAACAAGTCCATGGAACGATTTCTATGATGGTGGAAGTAGATTTGAAGACAAAATATATTTTCAATTTCCCTCTCGTTGTAAGGCATTTAAATGATTTATCAGATTTATATGTGATCTAAAAATCAGAACCTTTCCAAATTGCCACTTCCTCTCTTTTCTTCTCAGTTCAAGGGACATGTCTGCATCCTAGTAAAGCAGAAACTTATGCTGGGAAAGAATTATTTGGGAAAGGATTGGGCTGATGTTAGGTGAACTTAAGCAGTTCAATGAACTTCCAACTCCTTTCCTCTGTGCTAAAGATAGTAGAAGCAGAGGCAGGAGTGAATTAATCTAGAGGTACAGAGTGTCCTCCACTTTGCAGTGAAAGGGCTAAATTGCAGAGAATTAGCTTTTCCTCTTTGGGCCATATGCCTGGAGTCTGAGACTGACTTGACTTCTGAGCTCAGAGAGCAATTTGTTCTCCCCTGCCTGCATTTTGATTTAGAAAATTTTGAATTACATTTAGAAAAATTCTTTTTAGAATACAGTATAATAGCAACTTGAAAAATGAGCATCAATTTATACCTATATCAGTCTTACTAAACTCATTCCAGTGCTCTGGCAATAAGATTAAGCTTTGCCTACATTTTTCCTGTTGCAATTCACTCTTTTTGAGAGTGCTAAAACATCACAGTTGCTCAATGAGTGCTATAGAGAGGTGTCAGAAAATTGATGTTCCGATGCTTTTCTCTTTTTTCTTGAGGTGAAGGAATGATCCCTTTTAGGGAAAAGTAAGCTTGTGGTGGACACCATATGAGACAGCATATATAGCATGGAGAAGAGAAGGTTATGGGGCAGTTAAGAATATCTACAGAGATATCAGGGTTACACCCTGGCAGTGGCAGATGGTGTAACAAAAGGCTTTTGCAAAAACTTCTTCACTATGAGAGTAGGAGTGGAGTTTCTAGACTTTGAGGTTTTCAACATCAGGCTAGACAAACTTCTAGAGCTGGTTACAACAGTGTTTGAGAACCTCTGAGGAGGTTGAACTAGCAACATTCTTAAGCATGTGAGATTAAGCTTAATAAATTACAGCAAACTGTGGGGAGAGCCCTCTGGCAGGGTTTTGGATCCAGATTTCACATGGTTAAAGCACAGGTCTCACTTCTCTCTTTAAAGCCATGAGCATTCATCATTTCTGAGAATTATGGTTAGATCAGAAGAGGATGACTGTGGAAGTATATACCTGGATCAGCAGAGTATGACTGGAAGTAGACGTTTGTAGCTTAATGCAAGGCAAAAAGGGCAAAATGGAACTTCACAGGAGACCTGAATTGCAGGATTTTTTAGTGATTTTTCACTGGATTATTATTTCCCATGTTTGATGGGGGTTTAATGCAAATTTCTCATCAGTCATTTAAACCATTTATAAAAGACATGACTAGGATCAGTGTACATGAACTTCAGCCTTTTACAGAAATAGACTCTTTACTGACAGTCTCTGCAGCACTGAGTTACTTTCATGAGATGTAGCTAAGCCAAGTCAGGCAGGGCAAACAAATTACTGAGAAACGAGAACAGGCAAAACTGGGACTATTTCCAAATTCAGCTGTTTCTTAGGGGAAAAGAATGTAATTTTATAGACCTTTTTGGTATTATGCAGAGAATATGTCCTGGGCAGAATAGCTCCTGTTGTTCAGGCACAGGCTTAAGAAGGAAAATGTGTAGCAGTTGAGAAGCTACAAGGCTAATGTTCATAGGAATATTTGCTCTGTTTTTTCTTTCTCCATTTCTATGAGGCAGATGTAACGGAGAAAACTTTCAGGAAAATGTCCTTAGAGATACTTCCAAAGGCTTCAGGTCAGCTCCTAGCCACTTAGAGGAAAGGATGGTTTCAGACCCCTCTTTTTCCTTTCATGAATTACATGTGCTCCCTTCCATCCCTTACCCTAACCTTGGTATCAGGCACTGCTCTGATGTTACTGTCCTGGCAGAACAAACCCATCTGACTTCATCTGCTGCTACTGCCCCTCGCTGCCTTCTTGCTGCCTTGAGCTCGTCTGACTCTGTGCAGAGCAGTTTAATCTCTCTAAGGCAACACAATAACTCACCTGGTAAAAAATAGGGAAACATTTCAGATCAGGGCTGGGCAGTCACTCAGAAGGAGCAGCCAGGAGGCAGCCAGCTGAATTGCACTTCCTTGATATACAACTGCCTGTGCAAGTCTGACCCACTGTCACTTTGTCCTCGTAGCTCCTGAAATGCAATTGTACGATCATATTATTTTTCTATTTCTAGTGAAGTGAAGAAGCAATGTATATTCTGGTACCTATGTTATGTCAGTCTTGGAAAGTGTTTCACCTTCATATGGTTTGACAGCCGAGTTCAATATACTAAAATTAGGAAAGGACCATAGATCATCTTTATAGCTTCATAACTAGTCTCATAAAAAGATTTATGGAAGATGCTTCTGCAACCCTTGCACAGTGCTACTCTTGAAATATTCCAGGCTAGCTGTCTGCTCCTTGAACATGTTTTCCTGCTGTTTCAGCTTTTGAATTGTGATCTGGGAGCATCAGTATCTGAAGGATCAGAAAAAGGAGCTTGAACTGCCCCTCTCTCAGCTTCAGCTATAATACTGGTATGATCCTGGGTACTGACAAAAAATCTGACTTTCACAGAGAAACCAAAACATGAATGCAATGAGTTGCAATTCTAGAGATTCAAATTCCTGCCTCTACTTGGGACTTTGGGCAAGTTTGCCACTCAGTACAACCTGTAGTAATTTCCTGTTCACCTTTCCCACCTCCCATCTCAATCAATCAGGCTTCCCACATTTTGTCAGAATATTTTCTACATTTTACTATTACTGATGTGTTCAAATTTTATCTCTCTGTTCTGTGACAGTCAATTTTAAGTGCTCGTTTTAAGTCCATCTATATACTGTGAGTGTGCAGAGTACTGTCCTGACCAATGTACAAATCACTCCAAAAAGGAAATTTGCCCTAGGAGAGTAGCCAGGAATTTCCCAACATTACACTTAACAGTGAAGAGATCATTAAAACAGATCATTTCTGATGTCCCAGATTTGTTAATTTCTGATTAGGCCATACAAACATGTCCACTGTATTTTCTCTATCTCATTTGCCACCACTCAGTAATAAAAATCAAGCCTCTTTCTCTTTGCCTTTCACATCATTTAATGATTTCTTTGACCAGGGATGACAGCTGCCTCACCTGTTGCAATGGCACTGCAAACATGATCCGTTCTGGTCTGACTGGTCCATTCTGGATTCTCAGGTTAACATTCCACCTGTTCATATCTGTGTCCACATTGGGTTTATACAAGAAATTAAAATTGTAAGCAGTAACAGCTGAAACAACACATCTTATTGTCCGAATACCAAGTCTAGTGCAGATAGGACAAAAAAAAAAAAGTGAAAATGGAATATACAGAAGAGTGAAAAATTAAGAAATGGTCTATATAGCAAAACCCCCCATTCTATAAATCTGTAATAAAGGCAATAAAATTTTAGTGATTCACTGGTCAATAATTTGAAAACTGATGCAGCTTAATTTCAATTATGTACTCACATTATTAAAATACCAATATACTATGTTTCTAGAGATACTGTAGTAATTAACTTTTTAAGCTATGGTCATATGCATTGTATGGAGACACAAAATGCTTTCAGATTAGTAAGAGAAATTTAATTTAATAAATTATGAGAATCTACCCCTCCAAAAAGAGTTGCAGAATCAGAGGCTGAAAAGAGCAACAAAATTAAAATACAATTTTTTACACATAAAAGAAATAAATAGAGGTTATGCAAATGGATCATTGAGTTACTTCAAGTTTAACATTGTTTTCTATCAACAACATAAAATAAGGAGACAGTGATTGCCAATGTGTTTGTTTGGAGTCCTGATTAATTACTGTATTTTTAGTCATCATTGCTTTTTGTCTGCGGGTTGTTGGGGTTTTCCTTATAGAGAAGAGTTGGTTGTTGGAAAGATTTAACTGTGACTTTCAGCCCCTGACTTGTAATCCTGGGATCTGATTTCCTTATATGTAAAGGAAATTGCATAACTGGATGGACCTCCTATTAAACACTTCAGCACAGACCCTGGAAAGGATCCTTGAGGCTCCCTCCATTTTTTATTGCTTATACCTTCATCACAGAAGTAAGCTGAGGAGCGTATCTGCTGCATCCAGCTGCACCAGGGCCGAGAGCCCCACGTGGCTCTCCCACCACGCGGGTCCAGCTGTCCCATCATGCCGGCACAGCAACTTGTCGCGGTAGGATGTCGCACAGATGTGCTTGACTGGGCTCCACAGCGGTGCCACACGGGTACAGCAGTGCACAAACCAACAAGCCCACAATGGCAGTGATGCCCTTTCAGACCTACACATGCCTGGGTGCAAGATGGGGGGTGCTGAAGACCTCCACCCACAGCGCAAAGCCTCCTACACACCGTTGTTCTTCTTCCACACAGCTGCGAGCCTGAAGTCTGCAAGTACATTAACAGGATGATTTAAAAAATACCTTGAAGTGCAATATATGGAGACAAAAGTAATTTTGAAAGAGGTGGAAGGTGGGAATAAAAATACATGACTGTAGTGAAAAGATGAACACCATTGAAACTGTTCCTGATAATTATTGCTAATTTCTTTTTTCTTCTTATTCAAGTTCTTTAATAAGCAGAAGTACAAACCTCCTCCATTCCTTGCTATGTTGCTGCATGACTGGTGAGCTACCAAACTCTGTCACAGGGAGGAAGCAGAGTATCATTGTAAATCCATGCTGATACAAGCAGCAGCTCCAGCTTTCTGATGGAGTTAAAGCCTTGTTAGTAAAAGCTGAAATTTTGAACATTTTCCTACACCAGTTACTTTTTTTTTTAGTTTAGAGAAAGAAAATGAAATGTTTGCTCTTCTGTATTGTAAATATGAAATTTTTCAATGTTTATCTCTCCTTAGTATTTGGTATGAATGATGACAAACTACCTGGAAACAGGATGTTCACATGTTGGTTCCCTTTTTGGACTGTAATGTACTGCTTGGCTTCAGAAATCTTCCTTAGCCTTGGGCTGGGATTTTGGGATTCTGACTTATAATGAGAACACTTATTTTAGAAGGTACTGATTAACTGTTAAGCAGGTGTCTTTTGGCTGAAATGGCTGACGAGGAATGCAGAAATTTAATGTCAGTGGAACAGAAACATCATTAATGTCACACTAACAGGCTGACAATTGTGACTGTATTATTGCATGATGTTTTTTATAGTCAGACCTTTGGGTGAGTATTTTCTAGAACAGTCATCTACAGAGGTGAATGTGACTCAGACTAAGCTCTCTCCATGCAGAGCTTCTTTTAAAGAAATCTTTGAGATATTGGAGGAAGCTGAAAGTTCCTGTAGCGTGGGTGATGTGCAAAGGGGATTTAACTGTGTTGGGTACTAGGTATGAGCGAGCTTGTTGCTTTTCCTTTCTAATATTTGTGTAAATGCTTCAGAGGGATTGAAAATCATTAGGGATTTTAACAGTCTGGAAGGCTGCAAAGTGCTTGCATGGAGCTCGTTTGCCTTTTGCACAGAAGAGGAGACTACAAACACGTATGTGACAAGAGGGGTGAATAGAAAAGATAAAAATTGCATAAGTTATTTCATACAGTCTCTGCTAGGAAGAAGATGATTTTAGAAATTAGGTCCTACTAATGCCATCAGATGTACTTATGCCATCAGATTAACAGTATTATTCTTTCAGAATTGCATGTGTATTGACATGGAAAGCTAATAATAGCCCCACTGCCTCTGTAGGGACTGTCATGTGCTTTCACACAAATAATAAATTGTTATATTTTGTTAAATATAACAAAATCCATGCTGCAGCCCAAAGAAAATCTCATGTGGAAAACTGTCCCCGCTGAAACGAGGGGAAAGGATTGGCTTTTGCACAGATGTTAACATGGCAGGACACTGTCCTATGATTCAGGGATGCTGCTGAGGGGTTTGCTAATAGGCATCAAAAGCTTGCTCTGAAACTTCTGTTTCATAATTTACTATCTGGTGAAGGCTAATGAGAAAAGCCCAGATGTTGATCTGAGTAAGGCATTAATTACTTTGTTTCTCCTTCATGACTGATATCAAATTGTGGAGGGCTTTGAGAGCCCAAGGAGAAAGAAATACATCTTAACAGAAAGAAGGGAGTTAGAACACAACATCCTCAATAGTGAGACAGCAGATGAACTGTATTCCAGCCCTCGAGCCTCCCAGGTGCTTGATTTGAGCTGGATTCTTTTCCTATCCAGGGTACAGGACAGGGTCTGGTGGCAGACCTGAGCACCTGGTCAGGATTGAGGTTTTCCATCTCAGTTACAATAAACAGGATCTGTTCCTGACTATCTTAAGTCCCAGAGTATCTTAAGAGTGAATTGCCATTGTAGCATTCTGTGAAAACCTGTGGGCATCTTAGTTGCTGATCTGTAGGCCTCAGGGGTTTTAGTCTAAACTTTTTTGTTCCCTCTAACTGGCTCTTTTTCCACTTCTGTAATGAGTATATTTGGCCCATGTTGACACCGCTCTCATGGAGATTTCCCCAGGATGATGTGTGTTTCTGCAGCAGGTTGTACTATAGCACTGATGTTGCAGCTCCCTTTGGGTGTGGAAATTGCTCACCTTTGTGGCAATGGAAAGCTCTGCAAAAATTATTTTCCCTGTCAGGCACCATCTCCTTGTACAGGAAGAGCCAGTGGGACTTATGCCACTTGCATAGTTGTGTGTGTATCCACACCTGCACCCTGACAAGCCAAGATTGTCTCTACTAGCTCTCCAGTTACTTCCAGGAATTTTAGGGAGTCCGTTTCATTCCCCATGTAACCTCATAAATGAACCAGACTGAATTGTCCTTACAGCCTGACTACTGCCAACAGCTGCATGTTGCCCCTTTTCCCATATTTCAGAAAAATTCTTCAGGATAAGGAAAGGAAAAACTTTCATCATGCATATTCTATAGAAGAGAGTCACAGGAACCTTTGTGCCAAGAGATGTTACCTCTTCAGCTAATGAAACTTATATTCAGCTTATTTACTTTCCTGGAGGAGATTAATTAAGACTAGGAATCTCCACCCCAAAGCTTCTTTGCTACAGTACAGAAGAAAACTCCTGAAAATACACATATTTACAATGGGAAAAGAGACGCATCTAAACTTCTAATACCAGAAATGCTAAATAATTTCATAATGACTGTTTGTAACTGAGAGGCAACCACAGACTTCTGTAATGATCAACACTTGTTTTCTTGTTATCTAGAAGCCTAATAATTTTAATAATATATCAGATGAATGGTCCACCTAGAAACCGACATAAAACTATCAGCTCCCTGTTTTAGCACCAGGCTCAAATGACAGAGAATATATTATAAGCTCCCTCTCATTCTCCATGATTTCTTTTACAGACATATATCCTGAATAAAACATGGAACTTACATTATAATTGCAAGATCAGAGACCAGTCTTCTGTGGAAAGAGAGTCCTGTCTTCTTGTCACCCTGTAACCCATCCTTGCTGTAACCTCTTTCATTGTGGTTTCATTCAACAGGTTCCCACTTTTTGTATGTGAGGGTGTATGGCTTCATAGCACGGGCAGGAATAGTAGCCACCTTTCTAGTTTCATTTCCTTTCTATGATAATCTTCAAGATGATATGAATGCATCCCTTNGATAAAGCTCAATAAACAGAAGAAAAACTGAGAAGCTGCGAGTTTCGTTCCTTTATCTGGTACTGGACTTTGATAACAAGCAATTACTACGAGCATTTTTTATAAAAATAATAACAGGGTGACTTTCCCTTCTCCTCACTTTCTGTGAAATCAGAGATATAGCAGTGGGTTTGGAATTAACATTTTGAGTTTGTAATGTCTTCCTCTTTCTTGCTGCTTGACCAACCTCTCGTCTTTTTCTTCAATTAAGAAAGATTGCTTTGCTGATGTAATTGTCCACTCAGCTGGAGTGAGCCCAATCTCTCATCATTTCAGCTTTCCTTGATTGCTTCCTGCCCAGACTCTAATGCAGAAATTTGCAAGAATTTGAAAAGTGATTACAGAATCCCTCAAATCTTCAGAAACAGAACCTTCTGTTTCATTTTTACTCAGAAAACAGTAAAGATTATTTTAATAGACAAATTTAGTCATGGTGTGGGAAAGTTTTTCTTTTGTGGGGCTTTTTTGGGGTGGTGCAGGTCTTTGTTTAAAGAGGAGAGCTTTTATTCAATGGTACCAAACTCTTCACTACTTTAGTCAGATCTTTAAAATTTTTCTTCATGCAAGCAAGCTGTTATTAGAAAATTTGTGTCAAAATAGAATATGAAATCAAGTCTTTGTATAGTATTGGAAATTCCATGCACTTCCTGAAGTAAAATTACTACAAAGACATGAGTTTTAAATAACTGTGATTCAAAAAAAATAGCCTATATCAGTGTTTATTGTTTTATGAAAGTGTTAAAATAAGATGATAATATTTGTTTTGAATCTTCTTAGCTTCATTATGATCTCAATTCCAAGTAGAAAAAGCTTTCATTCCCATGTGTCAGTTATTTAGTTTCTGTTTCTCTTCCTCATCACCCATTTCTAGCAGAACAGGTTACAGAACATCCAGATCTCAGATGGTTATAATCCTAGTCCAGATTGACAAGGATGTTTTAGAAAAAATGCCATACCATGTGAGACTGTGGGATCTCTGTAGGAAAACTACTTTGACGTCTCGTCTTCCTGTCATAAATAATTTTATTACCCCTCTTCAAGTTAGACACATCAGAGAGGTCACTTCACCATTGTTAGAAGGCAAAAGAGTTGCTCTGGGACTGGAAAAAATAACAATGTTTTATATGTATTTGATTACTGCACAGAAGTATTATTAATTACTACGTTTGTTTCAGTATTACCTGTCACCTTTGCCCAGGGGCTGCATTAATGAAGTGATTTCAGGCAGACACATTTGTATGTGTGCTTGGTCAAGATGCCAAAATATTTGGAAGCTTGATGGTGATACAGCACAGTACCATGTTATATCTCATGTCACTTTAGCCCTTACTTTTCATTTGTGAAACAATTTCAGAAGACTGAGCAATAATTAGTAATTTTTGTTCCTTTGGTAGTAGAGGCTTTGGTTCAATGTTAAGCAATATCTATCTAGTATTCACACTATTTCCCAGAAGGATCAACGTGCTCTCTATCTGAAAGAATAACCCTCTTCTCTTTTGCACATTTACAGAGGAAAACCCTTGGATTCAGAGAGGGAAGAGAGTGCAGTGATTGTCTGGTTTAGGATATGCATCTGAGAGCACTCTTGAGAACTACCTCCCTTAATGTGTTGTTATTTCCCCACAGCCCTTTTTTGAGCAGTGTTACAAGCAACCACAGGGTTTGACAAAACACAATTTTTTCTGCCCACTGTGCCAGATATTCTGTTTCACAGATAGCATTTCAGCTGGTAATGTTCATTTCTCTGCCTCTTGGAGTCACCAAGTAAGAACAGCACTGGGAGAACAAAAAGGGTATATTCAATAAAAATACTACATATTTTCATTTTTTTGAAAAACAGTACAATATTGTAATTTTCATTACTGCTACAAATTTTCAGTGAGAACCAACACTGTTTGTGTTTCAGACCTTGCCTATCACTTTTTACTTGCTTGTGAGTAATTTGGCATCAGCTCCAAGTCCATGGATGACAAAGTTTTTACTGGAGGAGACCCTGTTCCTTGCATTTTAGTTCTGCTTTTTTTTTCCATTCTGTCCTTGCTTTAGTGACATTTTAATGTCTTAATTATTGCTATTTTTTATTTGCTTATCTTTATTTTGGGGTGTTTTTAAAAGAGGAAAAACTGTAAGGTTGGAGTTTGGGAGGGGAGTGGGATTGTTTGGGTTTTCAGCGTTATTGGAGAAAAGTGGTGTTTTATATTCTTGGAATAAAGCAACTTATGAACTGAACAGTAATTTGTGGTATTCAAGAAAGAAAGGTAATACATCAGTGAAGTTTCTCTAATAAGGCTAACCAGTAAGCAGTGCAAAAGATAAAATTGATTCATTCAGTAAACAATAGGCCAAGAAAAAATGCCCCTGGTGCCTGGCATCAGCATGAAGAGCTGCAGGAAGGGCTCTGCACTGAGTGTTCATCCCAGACTATAGAAATGCTTCTCCATATCCCTACTGCAAAAACCTGAGTCTGCTCTTTAGGGGCAGACTATAAGGGATTTTCACCTAGTGACCTGCAGGTGCATAGATGATGCTTCAGGACCAGAGAAAGTCCTGGTCCCTCCATGCTCCAGCCTCAGTGCCTAGAAGCAGATTTCAGCTTTCCCTGATGTGTAAATTTTAACAGGCAGGACCTGAACGCTTGTGAAGATGGACACAAAGTGGGGATATCTAATGCTGCATGTTGAAACACACACCTCAGTAGGAAATAACACTCTTCTTCCTTTGTCTCAGGCTGATGAAGGCTATCAGAACAACCTATGGCAAATTCAATCCCCAGATATAAAACATTAGTTCAGTGATTTTAAAATAAGTGCTAAAAGTGAAACAAAACAAACCAAAACTACTTATGAAAAACCACCCCCCTAGCAATTATAGTGCCCAGTTCAAAATTAATCCAGACATTTAGTTAAACTCAAGTCACCTAAATATTGAACTAAAGACAATGTGCATGAGTCAGAACATTATTTTATTATTATTATTAATAATAATGTAAGTATTATTTTATTATTGTTATTTTTCTCACTGAGGAAACAACAGGATTTGGGAAGTATTTCAAAAAGACATTTGAAACCTTTCTCTTTAAACATTCACCACTACTGTCATTTGCCTGGAAGCATCAATGCAAAAAAGTTTCCACGGTAACAATATGTGATTCTGTCATGCCTTTCACCTCTCTAATCCCAGGAGTGGAAGACTGAACCAGAGTCTTCAACTCTGGCAATTATATTTTTACTGGTGGTTTTCAGTCTGAAGCAGAACATATTCAATGACGGGAAAAGGTGGTACACATATATTAGTGATATAAACTCTATCCTGAATCATCATTAAGAACACCACCCTGTTCTACCAGAAATAGTCAAGGAACCACATTACTCAGATTAGGAAGTCATTTGGGGAGGGAAAAATATTTTAAAAGGTTAGTTCCCTGAAATAAAAGTGGCTTTTGTTCCCAACTTGAGACACTGCAATTACTCTTCATCTTGATTAACTACTGATTAATTGCTCTCAGTTAACATTAAGAAAGAACCTTTGCATCACCTCATTACTTCAGTATTATTTAGATCTGGAGCTTTAAAGAAAGTTTCTGTTTAAGTCTACAGTACTTTGAATATTTATTATAGGGACTATATCCAATGCAATAAAGGCTTATGGTCTAATTCTGCTATTTAGCAAGCATGGGTAAAGCCAGAAAGCAGAAAAAACTCAGTTTGAAGTTAAATGCCTCCATATCAGACTCCATGTCTGATAAAAGATTCATAGTATTTTTGTTTTTAATAGCTATGAGGAGATTAAATATGCTATTTAACCTCAGTCACTGATATTTTCTATAGAAATATTGAGAGAAAACAAGGTAAAAAATGGGTAAGCATAGAATTTCGTCATTAATTTGTAAATATCTTGACTATAATATACATGCAGTTTATTTTAGGTTAATCTGCCAAAGTCAAAACTTCAGTAGGAGGAAGAAAATCTTGTGTCCTTTGAAACCAGTGAGTTAAAAGAGTGAGTTAAAACTGGCAAAAAACCCCACGTCACTAAATAAAATAAAAACTCTTCTGTCAATTGCAAGGCCAAAATGAGCATTTGGAAATTACACTGTTTCAATCTTGGTAGCACTTGCAAACCATGTTCTGTGTTCTCTGTCTAATAATGGAAAGTTGGAGTTGGTTATTATTTTCTTTCTTCTGAACAGACGCCAAATGCATATCCCCTGAGCTGAAATGAGCTAATCACACTATGTTTAGCCAGTCCTGAATGAAAGAACAGCTCACAAGTGTGAAAAGATGTGCATCTCAAAACAGTGAGGGGAAAAAAAGATTGGTTTCAAGTGGACCACAATCTTTTTTTGCTCTTTCTACGCCACTAGTAATTTATTAGGTCTATAATTTTGGTAATTTAAATACTGTAACAAATGTCTTATGCTTTTGCACAGATTCTTCTATGGAATTGACACTATTTTGTACCAAATTATTCCCAGACATCTTGAAGTAAAGTGCGCTGGCAGGAAATATTCATTAAGAGGTGCTGGAAAAAGAATTACTAGGGCCCAGACACAAAAGGTTTCCCAGAGACCACAGGTAAAATGGTTTGATCACAAAAGATGACACAAATAAAGTAGACCAAAGCAGGTCAATTTTAGCTGAAGAAACGCAGAACTATTTATGACTCCAGCTCAATCAGGTCTAATAGAGACTTTAGAAATTATCAGATCTAAATGNTTGAATGTAGGACGTTCTTATTTATGGATCTCTCTGATAGAATTATATGAGTTTATGCCTTATGGGAGACATGTATTGAGTCCTGAGCATCTAAATGTGTTTGACTAACCACACATGCACTGCAATAATTATTTGAACATGCACAAAATACACAGGACCTAGTGGGCACACCCTGGGGATATTGCTCTGTGATTTCTTGATATCCATTTCTTGATATTCTGCGCTTAGTCAGGGACTCCACCCCAGTGGTTCTGCAGGATCCTCAGGAATCCCAAATAAATCGTCAAAGTTCCCATTCCTCCCAGACGAAATTTCCTGATGAAAAAGAGGTGACTGTATCCAAGGAAAGCTCATTCTGCTGGTAGCCCTATTACCAAGGTACTTCTTAGCTGCCGACATGTTGCTGTATGACACAGAAAGGTCTCCACCGCCCCACTGGTCACCTGGCATATCAGGATTCCCTCTTGTGGATTCACAATACCCACATTCTGAGCATGGCTGGAGTTATTTTGCATCCCACCATCTTATATTTATATATCAGCTATTGCAGCACTGAGCTACAGCCCTCTCTGAATCTTGCCAATGTGCTCCATGTTGTCCTGGAGCTGGGAGTATTCCTATGGACAGGGCTTCATAACATTTCTTAGAAGAAGCAGCATAATTCTCATCATCGAGGAACTGGAAAACAAAGTACTGCTCTCTCCTATTATTTCAAGAAGCACATTTTGAAGCTCTACAACCAGAAAGAGGCAAGACTAAAATCTAAAAATTGCATTCCTTTTCTTGGTCTTTTTTTGCATTAATTGAATGAATAGCATTTGGACACTGAATGCATGAATTTTCTTGCAGTGCTGATTTGTTGTATTTCCTACAAAAGTTTCCATAAGCAGCAGCAAATAAATACCAATGCAATGCACATTAGTTCCTTCTATGATCAAAGAATAAAGTGAAGACAAAAATTTGTCTGAAAGCAGCAATCATTATGTTACACATTGATTAGCAAGTTTTCTGGAACTAGCCTCTCCTATCAGAAAAGGCTTAGAGAGTTGGGATTCAGACTGGAGAAGAGAAGGAGAAGACCTTATTGCAGCCTTTCCATACTTTTTGGCAGCCTACAAAAAGCTGGGGACAGTCTGTTTAGGTAGAGAGTGATAAGACAAGGGGGAATGGTTTTAAACCAGAAGAGGAGATATCTAAGTTAGATGTTAGGAAGAAATTCTTTACTCAGAGGCTGGTGGAGCCAGGTTCCCCAGAGAAGTTGTGGGTGCACTATCCCTGGAAGTGTTCAAGGCCAGGTTGGACAGGGCTTTTGAGCAACCTGGTCTAGTGGAAAGTGTCCCTGCCCATGGCAGAGAGGTTGGAATTAGATGACCTTTAAGGTTCCTTCCAACCCAAACNCCAAAGCAGGTCAATTTTAGCTGAAGAAACGTGGAACTATTTATGACTCCAGCTCAATCAGGTCTAATAGAGACTTTAGAAATTATCAGATCTAAATGAAATCTTGACTCATAGGTGGTCCGAAGAATTGCTTGGATGTGAAAATTGAGTTTAGGCTAATAATACTTCTCTTGCATTATCTTTAGCTGTATGATAACCCTGCTTCATCAGTCTACCTTGCTTTTCTGGGTGAAATCATTCAGCTTCTTACAGGATCAATGTGCTCAGGGCTATGGGCACCTACTAGGGATCAAGGCTTTTCTGCAAAACTACCCAGGTTCTGTTAGAGCTTAAGAACTAGTACCAACAAGGCCTGTACCTATGTATACATATGTGCATGTGTATATATATATA
>WEIV01006292.1:84804-105513 GCA_013390005.1 Calyptomena viridis | reverse complement strand
ACACATTGATTAGCAAGTTTTCTGGAACTAGCCTCTCCTATCAGAAAAGGCTTAGAGAGTTGGGATTCAGACTGGAGAAGAGAAGGAGAAGACCTTATTGCAGCCTTTCCATACTTTTTGGCAGCCTACAAAAAGCTGGGGACAGTCTGTTTAGGTAGAGAGTGATAAGACAAGGGGGAATGGTTTTAAACCAGAAGAGGAGATATCTAAGTTAGATGTTAGGAAGAAATTCTTTACTCAGAGGCTGGTGGAGCCAGGTTCCCCAGAGAAGTTGTGGGTGCACTATCCCTGGAAGTGTTCAAGGCCAGGTTGGACAGGGCTTTTGAGCAACCTGGTCTAGTGGAAAGTGTCCCTGCCCATGGCAGAGAGGTTGGAATTAGATGACCTTTAAGGTTCCTTCCAACTCAACCCATTATATGATTCTAAAATTCCTGGAAAGTTACCACACACATTCACATATTACACGGGTCCTGTAAACTGTTTTCTTTCTGTTTTTTTTTTCTTCTTCTAGGCTTGAGGTAATTTTTGTAAATTAAAGAGATTTCACCCTGCTCTAATAGCTAATAATCCTGGCAGGTTTTAATAGCTTGTCTTTTTCTGCCTCTGATTATGTATCCTTGCACAAACAATCTTAAAATATTATTAGTTAAGAATAAAAATCATGTTAGTGTTTATAAATGACATTACATGTTTCTATTCTTTGTCACTAATTTTATTAAATCTTTGTGGAGAATAATCAGTAGTAGTGAGCCCTTTAACTAAAACAGGCTGGGAAAGTGGTTTTCATGCTGTCCTGCATTTATACCATCTTTATAACGGGAAAAGGCATAATAAGGGGAAAAAAGCATAATAAGAAGAAAAACATGGGAGGCTAGGAAAGGATAAAGGAATCTGTTTGGTGTCTAGCCTACTATTGCTGTGAAATTCTGCCAATGAATTGAGTGACCTTCTGTATGGGCTGATTTTTAGGCCCATTGTGATCACCAATATATGCACTGTTGGAAGGAAATATTTGCAAGACTGATGGTGATTCACAGTAAGGAAGGATTCAAATATTGTGTTATGCCTCCCCAAATTGTGCTGACAATCACTCTGAACAATACCTAGATCAAGCTAATAAATTTTTCATCCCCATTCCCTTCCTATTTCCCCAACTGATTTTTCTGATTATAAAGGGACTCATTTTGGGAATGGACTTGGCAAATTCAAACCTGGAAAATCATGCACTTGAAGTCCACAGTGGCAGACAAGTGTCTGTCTTTACAGCAAGGAGCACAAGCAAAGCTGGCAAATTTTTTCAAAATTGTGAGAGTATTTTGTAAACAAGTTTTATCTCTTCTTTTCGAGAAACAGCTGTCAAGATATAATGGAATGTTTATGAACATTGTTTTAAACTTTAAGTAGATTTATTACATTATTTAAATTCAGAGCAGATTTTGTTGTGTTCTTTATTTGGAAGTTGACAGTTTCTGTTACCTGTGTTTCTGGCTCATGTGCAAATCCAAGTGATATGAAGACTCTGTACCACACTGAAAATTGCTTTGTGAATATGGGATGTATTTTCAAGGAAATGGACTGAAGGTTGACATGGTGAACAGAAGCAAATAAAGCTTTTGAACTCAGCCTTGACATTTAAAGCCACTTGCTTTACTTTTTCATTTCTCTGTTGTAGAAATATGGAATGCAAATATAATACAAGTAAAATATGCTAAAAAGTGAAGTTTGCTGTAATTTTGAAAGTATCAGTCAAGGGATCAGATTAAATGAGAAATGTCTTTCTCTGTTCTCAATCAGTTTTTTCCATTTCAGTCAAGATGTTGGTATATCTTTAGAGAAGCAGGATATGATAGAAAATCTATATGTAACTTCCAAACCATTACAATATTGTATTATAGTCAGTAGCTTCAAAAGGTTACTCATATATGAGTTCAAAGTGGGTTCTTGCATCCCAGTTGCACTCTAAGCAGACATTTATCTGCATAGGCACTTGCTTCTCATGAAAAATGTATGATCTCCATTGTAAGAATAAAAGAAGAGAAGTGAAGCAAAGAAGTTCCTTTTTCAGCTAGTTGCAGTCAGTCGGACAACACAATTTCAGCTCTCAATTATCCTTTGGTTTCTGTCAGTGATAACATTCACATTTTTCCAAACATCCTGAGCTTCAGTGTGCAGATTCAACCTATTTCAGATGAACATGATAGGGGCCTTGCCCGCAAAAGTTTTGCCAAAGTCAACATGACTTTGTGCAATTAAGGAAGCAGTACTGAGTTATGCTATTGTATTTCCTTGAATATAGTGGACTAAACTGGGCCAGGTGACAGGGTAACTTATTCAACCTACCCACACAGTCCCTCTCTGAGGGCTTCCTCTTTAACATTGTCATGGCTCAACAGAAAGTCTGTCAGCTCCAGAGCTGTCCAGGGTAACAGTCAATGAAGCAAAACAAACCAAAACCATTGCCAGGTTTTTTTTACAACATCCTACAGGAACAGCTGAATGGTGCAACCAGCCATCACAGAGGAGAAATAGAAATTGTGAACATGAACCACTTTTGCCTTCCAGCTTCCACATGTGAGCCCATGTCCACAGATGCTATTAGGAGATAAGTATGCAACTAGGACTTCTAGCTTGTGCACAAGAAAACTTAATGTTTCACTACAGGAAAATTTTATTTCCAATTTGCTTATTTTCTTCTTTTTGTCTTGAATAATACATGGGATTCTATTCAGCCCAGAATCCTGCTTTATTAAATTTTTCTTTATTTATTTTGTAGTAGTAACAAGACCTTTGGAAAACTAGAGATTAAATATTTCAACATAAAATGCTCACAAACATTGCGAGCCAAGTTATTTTGCTTTGATCTTTACAGGCTGATTTGTTCCCAAAGTGTCACAGATGGACGGAAGCACTTCTTTCCTGAGAGAGAAGCAACAATATGCCTTTTTATATAAAACCAGTGATATAACGAAGTTTGATAACAAATGCAGCAGTGGTTTAACAAGATTCAATGGCAAGGTAGACTTTATTTACTGCATGGAGGACAGGGTCAGATAAAATTGTCAGGCAGATCCTCTCATTGGGTCATGACATTCAGAAAGGACCTCCTTGCAGCTGGATCCAAACAGCCCCAGAACTGATCCATGGTTTATGTCTAAAGGATTATGTGTTCACAATCAATCCTTTGTATCACTTAGCTAAGATTTCAAAGTTAAAAATTCTATTAATCATTTGCCAAGAATCTGTTGTGGCAAGGAATCTCTCAACCTGGAGGAGTAACCTCGAGAGTCATCCCTACTTGAGGGGAGATCTGGACATGCTGCCTACTAGTGTGCAGCAGGTTCAATGGGCCCCAGACAGTTATAGCAGGATGCTTTGTCTAAGTGGGGGTGGAACAGCTCGAACTTCACCTTACTTGCCCAGATTATCAGTGGTGGAGGGGGAGATCATGCTGCTTTTCACATTAAAGAATGTCGAGACCAGCCTGACTCAAGAATGCCGAAATTAAACATTACAGGGATGTGAAAATCATGTATTTCCTGACAGAAACTGGCCCTAGTGGGGATGTGAAAGGCAGATATTTCCTGATAGAGGAACCAATAATTGATAGCACTGATAAATTATCTGAAGATAAATTATGTTCTGCTGATCTAGCTGTGCTAGCTTAGCAACATATGACTGACAGTCATCACTTCAAAATATAAAAGTTCGGTCTCATCTTTTATTGGTAGGGATTTCTAGGACCCTAGGAGAGTATATCAAGATTCCTTCCTTGAGTGAGGGCACTCCTGAAGTTTATTCCTTGAGAATGAGCAAAAAAGCTTTGGCTATTGTCATCAGTGTGGATGAGTAACATCAATCTCTTTTACAATTATGAAGCTAGCTTTGAAACTATTGTTTTAATAAATAGTGCCTCCAATAGCACCTATAACCACCTATACCATGTACTACATAGTTCTGAAGTCTCTCAGTCTAATAATTATCATTATCATCAACAATTGAAATACAAAATATATTGAATTACAAATATATTTGGTTTGCCGTCCTTAACCCTGTGGGTCAAAATAGTATAAAGGATTAATTGCACCAATGTAATCCCTTAGACATAAATCATTGTCTAAGTCTGAGACTAAGGTTGGATCCAGGCATATCTAGACTCCTTCTTGAGAAGGGGAGGGGATCCTTTCTGAACCTTGCGACTCAACAGGAGGGCCCTCCTGACAAACTTTGTCCAAAGTTTCCATTCTGACGGTGACAGCTGTACACTATTTATGGATAAGATAATTGACTTACAACCATATTTGCATATCAATTACAGAAGTTAGTTTCTTCCAAACTCAGCTAGAGTTAGACCGTGAGCAACACTATAGTTAGAGGAGGTGAGCAGTGCATTCCTCAGATTAGCCCTTGGCTGTTATGTGGTTATCTGTCTCTCACGGATCCACTGAGTCACAGCCATCATGACCAAAGGCATCCATTCCAATTGCCTTGGGTGGTTGTCACCTGAGCAGAGGTATGGAAAATAAAGGTCAGGTTGGGGGTGAAAGGGAAATGTCAAACAGAATAAGCACCTTATTGATCATTGTATTGCAGGCTATCTAAATCTCTGAATATCCCTTTTCAAATAAACCTGAAGTTTTACTGTGTTCAACATCTTCATTTTGGCTTCTGGGTCAGCAGTTAAGAGAGAAGTAGCAACACTTGCCTTCCTTATATCAGCTGAAAAATTCTGTGCTCCAGCTTTATGATTTTCCCAATACAGCGGAAACTCTCCAGAGGTAATTGTAGATCTTTGCCCATTCATTTTACATCTTCATACATACAGAGTTCCCTGTTAAAACAGATGTTGGTTAATTGTGGTGGTGTGCTCTTTATGTTTGTTTCACTGTAATGGTTTGTTCTGTTACCCCCTACCCTATATTTGGTTCATTCTGGTGTATGTATACTCCCCTATTATGTAATCCCTCCAACTCCTCCCCTTCTTTTGTACCTTTCCCTAAACCCCTCCTATCCCTACACCATATATATACCCCAACTCCGCCCCTTGTTCTAGAACCCTCCCTATCAATCATCCCTACTCAGTACCCCATAGGCTTGAGTAGTAGGCCTTTGGTCTCTACTCCCGTCTGTCAACCCTCAACCCCACCTCTCCCTCAACCCCATTGGCCCTTACCCTCTCTCCGTCCCTCAATCCTACCCACTATAAAACCCCATGTCCTGAGCCAGTCGGGGCTCACTCCCTGTTGGTTGCCTTGGGGTTTGGACCCCCAATAAACTGTTCCTCTCTTTTGCCTCAACGAGAGTGAGTCGCTTTCTACCCTTTTACCTTCCGACTGCTACAGCGCCCATGCCATCCTGGACAAGGACTCCCAGGCAAGGTCAGGCCAGCTAGTCCACAGTCCCTGCATAGTCCCTGCACAGGACGCGTGGCTAGGGGGTACCGCTTGTCTAGGGAGGCCTTAGTCGCCTGGTGGCTGGTGTTCCTTGGGAAGGACCCTTGTGCCATCGGGTGACCCACACCTGCCCAGTGCCCTTGGCGTGGCAGCGCAAGCTAGCCTGGGCTGAAGAAAGGTGTTGGGATCGCTGCTACCCAGGCCGGCACCACAGCAGGTAATGGATGTAAAGACATGTATCTACATAAATCATACCCATTTCCTATGTTTTGCATTCTTGTGTAGAAGATTGGTGGTTTTGTGGATTGGACATTCATCTGGGATCTACTTGTGTTATTGTAAAGCAGATGATATTTGTATGCTTTATAACAGAAACATACTTATGATACAGTAGGCATCTTAATGTCCACACCCTGAAGTTGTGCCTCTGTGTTATAGGCAAAGACAATGTGTCAGGATATGCCCAGTGACTGGCATGGAGGGACTCTACCAGGTGCAAAGAGAGCCCTTTCAACAGTAGGTTACTGATATGTGGTTAGATTTAAGGATCAGTCAGAAACCCTTTTTTACCTTCAGCCCACACAGTTATTTCTTTTAATAGATGGTATTGTTTGAAATTTCACATGCCAGGCACTATGTGCACAGATCTGAACAGCTATTTGTTTAAAAAGAGAATCCAGTCACCCTGCCCTAAGATTTAATTGCTGTTCAAAGGAGAAAGTGACTCTTCGTCTCTTCTTCCTTTCACATTTAAAAAGTAGACTATGAGATTTTTTGAAAATATGTCCTGCTGCCTTCAAAATGGGCCCCAAGACTGTGAAGAATAGTTACTTTGCATGCAGTTTTCATAATCCTTTCCTAAGAAATTGTTTTGGTGCTATGTAGTACGTTGTGCAGAAACCCTGTTTTCATTAAGACTATCTTCATAATCTTCAAATGTTTTAACATAGAGTTCAGTACAATGACATTCCCCTAGTATTGTCAACGAATACTTATTAAGAAAAAAAGTCTTCAAAAATAAAATATAATCATCTTGCATTACAATCTCTCTGTAGTTCCTGAGCTAAATATTCTATACTGGGAAGAGAGAAATTAAAAGATTGCCGAGTTATGGGGCCAGTATTATGCAAAGCCTTCTGAGTGCTCTTCAGTTCCTAATGCTTTCTAGCACATCAGTAGTGATGGTTTTTACTATCATTTCTGTTTATCCATCCTACTTCATTTCCATCTCCTCACTTAATGTCTCTCAAGTAGTTAGATTTTTCGTGTGGCTGCAGAAATGTGATCATTATCCTGCTGCAAGAAATGCATAAAAAATCTATCATTGTTATTACCAATCCTTATGAAGTTAGTCAGTCTACTTTTCACATGGCTCATGAAATGCTAAATATTCAAGAGAAATCTCCCAGTGAAGCTCTAATGTTGCTTTACCTGATACAGGAATTGTAAAATTAATCTTCACCTATAAGGCCTTATGTTTCATTCCCTAAGTGCTTTGTAAAAATTATTGCCTATGTAGTATTAATGAAATTCTTTTCTGTGATTTTTCAACCCAGTGATGTTGGGCAAGTAGCATTTTTAGAAGTGTTTCTCTTGTTGAACTATATATTAAAATTCTTCACTCAAAAGATATATTAAAATCAAGAATGTGCCATGAAGTTCTGATAAAACACAGAAATAATCTACTTTTCTGTGAAGATCTAATTTCTCAGGACTTCATTAAGAAGGAGCAGCCCTTTTAGGCAAATTTATGAATATGAGACACATGTTAAACCATATTAGACTTCTGTTCAGAAAATTTCACTTAGGATGAAATGTTCAGAAGCAAATTAAATTTTCATAAATGGAAGCTGTTTCTGAACATTATCACACTGGGGTCTAGCATAAGTTGGTCTGCATGCTTTAAATTTAAGTTATTAGGTTATTTGGTTTAGTTTTCTTGATTGTTTCTGTGGAAACAAAGTATTAATGGAATAACACTGATTTACTTGCATCATGATTAAATATAAAGGTAAAAATAAGCAAAACAGTTTTCTCTAATTTAGTCTCTTATGGGATTAACTGACAACAATGAAGAACTGAGCTGAGTCTCATAGTTGATAGTATCCATTTTAGTTTCATTTTTTATTTTTTTTTCTTACTAAGCTTGTACTGACCACAAAATCTAGAATCCAGCCTGTGGTGAAGACCATGGTGAGGCAGGCTGTCCCCCTGCAGCCCACAGAGGTCCATGGCAGAGCAGAGAACCATCTGCATCTGTGGAAGACCCCACACCAGAGCAAGTAGATGTGGCCTGAAGGAGGCTGTGACTCTCCGTGCTGGAGGAGGCTCCTGGCAGGAGCTATGGCCTCGTTGAGAGAAGAGCCCATGCTGGAGCAGGTTTATTGGCAGGCCTTGTAACCCTGTGCGTGACCTACATTGGGACAGTCTTGTTTCTGAAGGACTGTACCCCAAGGAAGGGAATCAAGGTGGAGCAGTAATTGAAGAACTGCAGCCCAAGGGAAGGACTCATGATAGAGACGTTCATGGAGAGCTGCCATCCTATGGAAGGGATGTCACGATGGAGCATGGGAAGAGTCCTCCCCTTGAGGAGGTGGGAGCAGCAGAGATAATGTGTGACAAACTGACCATAGCCCCCATTTCCCATTCCCCACCACCGCTGGGGAGAGAAGGTAGAGAAAAAGGGGAATGAAGTTAAGTCCAGGAGGAAGGGAGGGATGGAGAGAAGGTGTTTTTTGATCTAGTTTTTACTTCTCACTTTACCTACTCTGATTTGATTTATAATAAATTAAACTACTTTCCCCAAATCGAGTCTGTACTGCCAATGACAACAACTGCTGAGTGTTTTGTGTCCTTACCTTGACCCAAGAGCCTTTCATGAGCCTGGTGTTGAGCCAGGGTTAACATGCCACAGCATGTTGCGACATGGTGTAGTTTCAACTAAACAACAAAAAAAAAGGGAAAAAAGAATAAAAGAAAAAAAAAAAAAGGCTTCTTGGTATAGTTGCAAATGCAGATGAAAATCTTCACAATGTACTATATTCTTAATCCAGTAACTCACTGTTCTGGCAGTTCTTGGAAGGTGAAGATTGTCTGTTTTCACTGTGAGTAGAAAAAAGTCACGAATTGAATCGTGAAGATATTTTCTTCTAGGCAAATTTTGTCTGTCTTTCTATAATGCCACAGAGATGATTTACAATGCAATAGCCTTTTTTTGTATCTGCTTTCCAAACGGGAAAGTCAGAAGTGTTTCTCCCAGATTATTAGTAGCAAACAAGTGGGAGAAAATTTACTGTTGTTCTCTATTCAATATGCAGAAATTTGGATAGTTGAATAACTCTGGGCTAGAAATCCATCTAGAAATATTGTGGAGTCATTTCACCAACCCAGCTATTTTGGAGATAAAAGAAATTAGTAGTGTTTAATGGAAATGTTTCAAACCATCAAAAATTGATTTTATCTAGTTTTCATCAAAATAGTTTTATCTATCTTTTATCTAGTTGCACTATAACTATTATTTTAATACAATATTTTGTATAATGTTAGTTTGTGATGTATATGATCTTTTCTACATAAACTTACTGAATATTCTCTGGAAACATTATTACCTAGTTTGAAGGGCTATTTTTAATATTTTAAATTAATGTAAGTCATATTTGTAAATTAATTTTGTGATACTTTAAGTTGAACAGCACGTACTCCATATTAAATTTAATT
Source organism: Calyptomena viridis (assembly GCA_013390005.1). Classification (NCBI taxonomy): domain Eukaryota; kingdom Metazoa; phylum Chordata; class Aves; order Passeriformes; family Eurylaimidae; genus Calyptomena; species Calyptomena viridis. The sequence continues at coordinate 96,406 of WEIV01006292.1, read as the reverse complement.
TTTAGTAATGTCACACATAATATTACTTGTCATAAAAAATAGTAATAAAGTCCATTTGAGACAATCTGTATTTATGCTGCAGTGATGACTAATGATATTCAGGGCACTAACAGGGCATGTCATTCTGAAACATATTCTGAGAAATTTTTTTATATTTTGCTGAATATCCTATGTATGATAACAAATGGATGCATTATCTCGTATTATGTTAAAATTGTAGCATCCAATACTCATTTGACTGATCCATTAATGACAATTGAAAATGATTCTGATGAAAACATTTATACTTCTAAATGCACAGTCTGCTGCACTTAGAAAGCATTTTAAAAAAAAATTTCAGAACTTTTTAAAACATCATCTATATCTTCTAAGCCTCAGTAAAGTGCCTACAAGTATAATGCTCATAGAGAATAATCCCATCTAGCAATTATTGAAAAACAATTTATAAATTTTTTTGATATTATGAACAAATTACATAATTATCATACAATGCAGTGAGGACAAATAAGAAACCAAAACTTTTTCCAGTGTTTACATTTCCACATGTGGAATTAGATTTTAACTTAATCATTAGTATCTACAGAAAAGAGAAATAGTGGTTAGCTAATCTGAAATAAAACTCCTAGAGACTTCTGCAAAATTTTGAAATAATCCCAGTTTTTAAAGACCAAACTAAGTATTTATTTGTATTATTTTGGCTTTCATAGACTTAAAACATTACTTTTAAAAAACTGACATGTAAAAAAACTTTAAAATGAAATCTCAAAATGTTTGTGTCAGAAAAGAGATATACTAGCTTCTCTGACATTACTTTTCCCTCTCTCTGTAGCATATTTTTGTTTAAATTGTTTGAGAATTTTTTAAATGTTCATGGATACTTCTGATCATCCAAAAGCATATTTCCTGGTGAATAAACATAGTGAAGAAAATAAATGAGCTAAATAGAAGGCCCACTGATCTGAATTTTCCTTTTCTGGGTTCCTTATTCCTCTGAAGTTGTGACTTTGAGACAGAAGCCTATTCTGTGTCTAAGAAAGATGTTAGACATAACCCTCTTCCAAACTGTTTATATTTACAGTGTGTATACAATCAGCATTTTTCTGAGGTGAATTCTGCTTAACAGTATTGTTCTGATGAAGACTTCATTTGGGCACTAATCACTTGATGTTTCCATGGCAGCGAAAAGTCTCTAAACTGTGTTGTTTAAAATCCCCATGCCTGGAAAAATAAATTATTCATACTCAGAGATACCTCAGTGCTATCTGTAACTAGTTCTGCCGGAGTTTTCCCCGTTTTCCTCCACTGTTTTTACTCAGATATGGTTTTGCAAACCTTCTTGGTTCAAGTGTTTTGACAGGTTGACAGACATTTACAGGGTAATCAGTGCAAGTTTCACTAGAACCTCTCAGAATAATGGTGCTTTCCTGTACCCTTACCATCTATTTTATCCTAGAGATATGACATAAATAAGAAGATCATTGTAGTTGTTAGTCATCTACAAAGATTTCAGTGGACTTCGAGGAAGTCACATGATGAAAAGCCTCTGATTTTTAATTTTTTTTTCAATTACATTAAGACTTTGAAATAAACTGAGTGCTTGTATGTTTTAAGGCATTTTAACAATCAACATTTTTGAAAACAAAATACCAGCATATAAAGTGAGAAAGAGGTCTAAAGTACAGAAATCACAGTAAAATCATAAGTAATGAACTGAGCTCTCTTTCACAAGCTAATCAGATAATGTATGGTATGAACACTCAGTGGTACTGTCTGGAACGGCTTTGCTGGTCATGAAGGAAAAGAGTCAGGAGGATTTCCTGTCAAAAGATGCTGCTAAAGCAAAAACAAATATATAGTGTTAGAACAATACTTGACAATCAAATAATAAATTAATTTATCTCCAGGTCAGGACAACTTAAAGAACATGTGATTGCAACATGGAGGAGAATGGAGCCTGGAGATGGTAAATATGCCTTTGATGTGAAAATTGTAAAGCGTAAAACACTTACTGAAATATTTGAGTGAATATATCCTACTCAGACACTTAGCTGCAGGAACTCTTAAGTTCTTTTGAAAATACTGGTGGCCCCATTCACCTCTTTCTGTCTGTGACTCCAAAATCGTAACAGTGATCAGGAGTTGTCTTTACTGGTAATAAGGGGCCTGGACAGATTTTTTTTCTAGTTTCATTCTTCTTCACTTTCTTTCAGTTATCATTTAGTTTTATTGCATTGAAATAAAAAAGTTCCTACAGAGATCAGTACACATGTCAGAACCTCAGCTGCATTGATTGATGATGCTCCCACAGGACAAACCTTGCTAGGACCTATGCTATGCCCTTCCACGAGTGGGATTCCCCCAGCTCCTTCTGTGTCCCCCAAAAAACACAGCTGGTGCTTGTGGTGGAAGACCTTCTGGCTGCATCCTGGGGATTCCCGGTGACAAACAGTTTGCGTGATAACCAACACACACACACACAGGATGGGACCACAACACGGGCTGGGAAGTTCTGGAGTGTTCAATCCTCATTCAAAGCAAAGCCCATATCTGTGTTTATTTTCAGACCACTTTGCATTCAGACTGAACAAGCTTTTTCCACAATTGTGCACTTGTTCTCTTATAGGTTCATTTCACCACACATAGAGTTTTCTGTCATATTAGACTATAACGTAACATAGACCATACTGACCATTTTGCACTTCAAAAGTCTATTGCAGTTTAAGAAACTAACTGCTGTCTTCTGAAATTTAAGGAAAATCTTTTTACTTTATTCTATTTTGTTTATTTGTAGGTCAACCTATTTCTGTTAAAATGATGGAGACAGATGGGAACAGTACATTAGGAAGAACAAATAAAAATAATCTGTTGGGGCAAGCACACAACAGATAAACAAACAAAACCCATGTGGAGCTCATTGAAGATGGAGTGTCAGTAGCAGCTCAAAACCCTAAATCTCTGCCATACTCCAAGATAAGACAATAATATGGTGTAGGTAGTTCTATAGTACACTCTAAAACTTAAATTTGCCTCCATTAGCTCTACCATTCCAAGTGAAGTTTCTCTATGCATAAATCTTTTTCACTGAGGCTGCTTGTATTGTAACATGAATGCTTTGTAGACAGCTCTGCAGACACTAATTATGCAACTCTAATGGGATGGAGGGAATGCTGGGCATGTCTAGATACCCTCTTCCAGTAGTCTCCTTTCTCTGGAACCATTCCTAACAGGCTCAGGAGAAGAGACTAACTTTCTTGATCACTACTATGGAATAGAGAAATATGGGCAATGTCAATTCAGTCTCTATTCCAGTGACCAAAATCTATGAAGGCCTAGTTCAGGCCAGACTGTTTCCTTGAAGGATTCCACACCACAGCAAGTGTGCCAGTTCAGCTACCCATCCCCTCTGGGCAATGGATTTCATCTGGACTGAGAAGGATGAAGAGGTGAGATCGGGCTGTGAGACAACTGGCTCATCATAGGGGAGGAAAAGGGCAGATCTGAGGTGGTCGCTCAGAGACATGACAATGAACTCTTTGCTCTCGGCATTACTGGGACACCTCTGGTAGGGCAGAACCTGTGGTTTGGTGACAGCTGTGACTGGGTTGACTAGTTAAGTGACATGATGATGTTAGTGATATGACTAGATCTCTATGATCTATGTGACTAACTCATCCCCACTACTGCTTGTTAGTCATATTTTATTTTTGTGAACTTGATGGTGAAATTTCAAGTGGAAAATGAAAATAAGCCATCAGTGGGAGCACACCGAATGCTGTTGGACCCACCCTTCTGACCTGCAGGAAAATTGGTAAGGGACATGTGCCCTTGAAAACATCCAGTGGTCCAGTATCTCTGACGGTGGTCCAGTATTTCTGACAGTTTCTGGGAAAATATGTAGGTCATAGATTCCATAGTTTTTCTTTTGATGATTTTCTTTTTGTGTCATCTCCCTGAAGGAATAGTCCAGCTTTAAGGAGGAGTTCCTCAAGGACAGATGAATGTGACCTTGGAACTAGATTCCAGACCTAAAGAGGTCCTCAGAGTCTTCATAACGGACTCAAAATATTATATATATTACACTGTTTGCTGACATTGTGCTGGTTTTCTCTTATAGTTTTTTCTCCTAGAGAATGTTTTAAAATAATGTAAGGGCACTGATAGAAGTGCACACAAGAGCAGGGACATTCAACATTAGTGACAAATATCAAGGCTGACACTCCATTATTAATATCTTCCTTTTTGTCCCTTATTAATGCCATCAAGAGCGATGAGAGAGTTGATGGAGGGATTTCAGTCCTTATAGAGTTATTGTGCTTTGACCTTCAAGTGTGTTTTAATAAAGCAGAAAGTAAATATTTTCTAAAGTGTTAATGAGAAAAGTATTTTAAAATAAAAATAGCAACTGAAATTTTACTTTTAAATGCTATTGAGATGTGAGTCATGAATACAAAAAGGTTGATCAAGACTTTAATTATTCCTAAATGTAGTGAACTGAAAAATAAAGGAAAAAGCAAGCTAATTTTCACATTTCTGAAAACTTCATTCCAAAATCTACTAGACTGAAGGAACATGACACCAGAAGTGGCTTTCCTACATAGCAATTTGATTAATCTCTTGAACTTCTTATTAAGTCCCAATGACGGTAAGTTGTGACCATTAGTCTGTTAAGTAGTTTATATTTGTCAGAGGAAGCTATTCCTTGAGATAAAGCTGTTGCTATTAGAATTCACTCTATTTTTTTAGAGGAAAAAAAAGATGACAACATGGGGGCTTTTCAGCTACATAAATTAATACTTGAACAGCACAAATGAATTGGCTGGTATCTAGGATTAAAACACATTGATATATTCAGTATTTTTCTTACTGTGCTATCCTTGCTTTTCTATTCCACACCTCAGTCCACTTCCCAGAATTTCAGAGGTCCCATTGATTTGAATAAATGAAATAAATGGACCTCAGAAAGCCCTCTGAGAGCTGAGGTTGCAGATATCAACTCTGAAACTTGAAAATTGAACTGAAACGTATGTGGTATGTTCAGTAATGAAAGATATTTTCAATGCTTTAAACAATAACTGAGTTTTAAAATGTGGAAAACATAGAATTTCAAGTACATGTGCTTTTAAAATGAACATACAGATGAGTTGGTTGTGATTTGGAAAAGATATTTTTAGAACAAGAGCCTGATGGAGAAACATTTTCTACTTCCTAAATTTGAGAGAGGCAGTGGACGAGCTTCCCTGGATGGTAATTTATATCTGGTCTCATCTGGGTTAAGTAAATGTCCACCTTTGTTCTTTAACAAATTTAAATTAAAGCTGTTGGTAAATAAAAAGTTCACAAGTGTCTTAGAGAGATTTCCTCCTGCAGTTTGGAAAAAAGATCAGTGTCTGTGCTACGATCTCTGCTTTTGAGCTCATGGTCCCAACCACACAGAGCTATACACAGACCTAACTTGTAAGGTTGTCTACTCAATGCTACAGTATCTACATCTGAAGTAACTAAAAATTCCCATAATTACTGTATTTAACTACTCAATTTCTTTACATTTTTGAATTTGATGTACTTTCACCAGGTCAGGTCAATTTAGGCATGCATTCTAAGGCATGAAAATGCAATTGCAGCACAATTTCTGTAGACACAAAGGAATAACATAGAGTCTAAGCTGTCATTCAACAACAAAAAATAACTTCCCAAGGAACTGCTCCAGCTGAAGGGATAAAATGCTGACAGATGATGTGCAGTAAATCAGGGTGTGTATGAACTTCCCCTAGTTGAAAGCCTGACTTAGTGACATTAGAAAGCCACTGTCCTGCTGTCAGAAGTGTGGGAGCACACTGGGACATCACCCCTCAACCTCTGATGGGAGTGGAAACCATAAATCTTGGCACAGACTGAACCTGGTTGCAGGAATCTCTGTTCATCAGCAGACAGGATTTCGATGTAGATAGATGGTTGAAACAGTTAATATAAGAAGGCACATTTTTTCGTTTTCTAGCAAATGTGTGGCTCAGGTAAAGAGCCAGATTAAAGAACAAATATAGAGTCAGTTTTTGTTTCAAGACTTGGAGACTTATTTGGACAGTGTATTTATTAACAGTGTAGCAAAGAGTTTGAACTGATAAAGAAATCAGATGAAATATGTGGAAGGAAAAAATATTTGAATGTAATAGAAAAATTAAATTTGCCTGTTACATGGCCATTAAACCATTGTATTCCCACTGAAGCAAGCAATCCAACTGCATAACCCTTGTCCTAACGGACAATTAATACTCCATTGAAAATAAGCTGTCCAGGGATATTTATAGTCACAGCAGAAATTAGTTCAATTCTGACTGCAGCTAAAAGATAACCACCAGCTTGATGGTGCTCTGTATACATCTTTGTCTGACAAGAATTTTTGGAGATTCTGGATAAAACCATTTTGTGAAGTAAGAAGACATGGTGGTGCTCTGTGAAATTGCTTGAATGGCCAAAACTACAAGCACAAAACCACTACATGCAGGAGTTTTTAACCACTGGATAAATGNTACAGAGTCAGAAATTTTGAAATATCAGGAAAAGCATTTACTTGCAAGCCCCATGACTGCCTGAGTCAAATTTTTCATTCCCAAACAATTCCCATGTTCTTGAGTGTTATTTTGTAACAGATCTGATTGTACTCTCAGAAATCATACATTAAGAACAGGATTCAAATCAAAAACATTCATTTATGATGCTTGTCCCTTTGCTCTTGATCTGATGATATGAGCAAGGTTTCTTCACTGGTAAATATGCTACAACTGTCTTGTACAAATTCTCTCCTTGTTATGAAGCAGTAAGATTTCCTTGCTTGCATGTTAATACACACTTCACGAAAGACCTGCTAACATTAGCTTTCTCATAAGAGAACAATTCATCTTGCAGGCCTGATCTTGGTTTACTTTACTTTCTCATTTCAGGGAAGTGAACACTACTCATGAATATGGTGTCTCTGAGAAGGTGAACCTTCACTAGAGTGCTGCTAAGCCTACTAAACTCCAGAAAAAGCCTCTCAGCACAAAAACTATTTACCCCATTGGTTTTGCTTTTCTGGGAAATTATTAAACACATTGCATTTAATGATGAAATCACCGCACCTGAGTATTCACACTTTAGTCAGAGTAGGAATTTCCGTTCCCCTTACGTGTTTGCATTGTGACATTAGATATACTTGTTGACTAATCACCATGGCTAAATGAAATCAACAATTCCTACTTTATTACTACACAAAACACAACACTATCTACAGGTTATGATGTGCAAATGGGTGTGGGAGAGGAATGTCCTTTTATTCTTTTGGAAACTCACTTGAAAATTTCATGCTCTGGCATGCAGCTGAGCATATGACAAAAGGGGTTCCTAGAAAACAAACAGGTCAAAAAAAACCTTCAAAAAGTGTTTCTGTCTTTATGTACTCCTAAAGGATAGGATCTGATGGCAATAGTTGGTTTCAAATACTTTGACATCAAGAGAGAATTAACATAGTGGATTATAAATGGATGCACAGGTCTATGAAATCTAGTGGGAGCAAGTTGGGATTTTTTTCTGAAGGCATGGGCCAATTTACTTTTATTCCAACTAGGAGATAAATAGAGGGTGATTTGCTTGATAGAAGATACTTGTGTGAAAGTGCTCATAGAACTGAGTCGTTCACTGGACGTAGTGAACACATGCTGTAATATACTTACCTGATCCATCTTCGTTGTATACACTGTGTAAAGTTGTTGCACATGCACTGTTCCACAGTGTTGATCCCCAAAATTCTTGACAACCCAGGGACAGAAATTTTCTGAATTTCAGAAAAAAAAGAAGTCTGAGTGTGATACTGTGGAGCTATAGTGGCAAAATGCTGGAATGAATCACCTTAGGATATTATAGACTCTTTTTCCTTGGACATATTTAAAAGTAACCTTCTGAACTAGGCCAACTTTGTAACATACTTTCAACTAAAATTGTTTAGCTTTCTTAGAAGCTGCTGTCAGGAAACCATAGGGAAAGGCATACCAGGACAAGGAAGAAAGCAGAATGTCAGAGATGGAAAGGTAGAATACGTCAGGAGAGAGAGAGAGGCCAGAAGAGAAGGATGCACACTGAAACAGGGGTCAGCAAAACATAATCCTTAAAAAAACTCCACAGACAGTGTTGCAGATGGAATAGATTTATACTGATGTAATCAAGACCATGCCATTTCCATATTTTTCTTTCAATTCAAACCTTTTTAAAACCAGATTTTTTTCTGAAGTGTAAACAACAACAACATGATTAGTTTTGGTTATTTGCCTTTTATAAGTGCTGGTTTTCTGAAAAAAACACAAATAAACTGACAAACAAACAAAAAACCCCTAACTGTTCCTATGCTCAGGGTAAATCTTGGAACTGTAACAGGTCATAGAATCATAGAATGGCTTGGGTTGGAAGAGACCTTAAAGATCATCTATTTTTAACCCCTCTGTCTAGGAAAGGAACATCTTCCACTAGACTAGGTTAGTCAAAACCTCATCCAACCTGACCTTGAACACTTCCAGGGATGGGAAACCCAAAATTTCTCTGGAGAACCTGTTCCAGTGCCTCACCACCCTCACAATAAATTATTTCTTCCTAATATCTAATCAAAACCTCTGTCAATTTGAAGCCATTCCCTCTTGGCCCCTACATGCTTTGTAAATAGTTTCTTTCGTATATGCAGGCCATTTTTGTCTTGCCCTGCAATTTCTGTATAGAAAGGACATCAGTCACTCCTGTTCTGCTATAGAAGCACTCTGCACAGATGAAAGTAAGACTAAAAAGAAACACAGTCAAAGAAAATGTCTGCCTTTTTCTTTCTTTGGGATGGTCATGCCCCATCCTCTTCCTCCATGAAACCGGGTTGTGAGGGACATCTGTGCTCAGAAAACATCAATTCAAACACAAAGAGAAAAGGGATGGTAGGATGACTGGCTGTGCAAATGCCTGCCATTTGCAAAACATCAAGCCAATTTAGCAAGAGAGAGTGGAGACACAGTTCTCTAAACACATTCCAGGGAAACGAGTAGCACGGAAAGAAAAGATTTTATTTCAATTAAAGGACAATTTTTCTGCAGCATCACATGAGTATGTGACAAAAATGAGTGAATTTAGGCTGGTATCAGGAGGCTCAAGTCACCCCAGTAGTGAGTTCTGGAGCAGCTTTTTAATTGGGGTTGTCATAAGAAAACTCTTTTGTTTCAAGATAGAGCTCAGTGCATGCAGTAACACCTTTTGAATAGTTCAGCTGACTGAATAAAGCCTTTGATATCAGGTCTTTGTTGCACTGTCAAAACAAATAATTACTGTGTATAATTAATTCCATGCTTCAGTGCTCTGCTGCTCCTCTGTAGGGCTAGGGAAGATTTTTTCCACTCTTAAGGAATAACAAAGCTCTTGAGTTTTATTTACTTGCCCTCCTTTGAAGCAGCAGGGATAGACCACAGTGTGCACCACTCACTTGTGGACGAAGAGTGCAACTTTGAGTCTGCCTCTTGTTTGTAATTAACCCAGTGACCAGACACAGGGACTCACTATTTCACACTTTCCTGGAAAACAAATCATATGTTACTTCCTAGGACAAGTTGAGCATTTTTGTCTAACAAATTCTCAGGACAACTACTCGGGCACTGATATCCTGTGTCTTCTCCTGTTCTCCTTTAACAGATTGAAAATTTGCTAGTTCTGGTCTTCAGTTTGTTACAGGGAATATCTCGAGAAGCTTCAGACCAGTTAACTTCCAAGTTCTTTGTTGTGCAACTGTGACTGCTGTGAGCTCAGAGCAAGCTACAAAACCAGTCACAGGAGTGTGCAGTTAAATGGATTGCTCTGAGCTCTCTGCCATGCTGTTTTACACAGAGATAGAAATATCAAAGTCTGTGAGGCAGTATCGTAGGGGAATATCACTAAAAGCTTAACCTTTTTTTTGCAGACACCTATTGGAGTCCTCTGCTGAGGCCAGGACACGAGTCTACTGTTGTGCATATTGCAGCCACTGCAACATCTCCTAAACCAGTCTTGGCTTTTCTTTTAATGCAGGCCTTAGTAATGAGTCTGTTCTTCAGAAAGAAACTGTGAGTGTAAGTCTGTTCTTCAGAAAAAAACTGTGAGTGTAACTCAGGCTTCACCTTCACTTCATCTGTCAATCCTAACCCTAAACAACGTCAGTCTCCCATCTGTACTCTGGCATTTCTCACTTTCCATTAGGAAAGGTTAGCAGCAAAAGAAGTATGGGACCTCTTTTCAGTTTGGTGCACCTAGTTTCCCTTCTATCAAAGTTCCAGTCACCAAAGTCTCCCACGTTATTGCAACTCAACCAATGTAATTGGGAAACAGTGTAATTTACTTTCATGTTTTCTTTTATCTGAAGGTACAGCTTCAGAGATCATGAAGTTCTGCCGAAGTTTGTGGCCAGAACCCAAATGGGTGGGTGAAATATGTGCCTCTGACCTCAATCTCTGGGGTTGAGGATGCATTTAAAAGCTGGAGTAGGGACTCCATTCTGCATAATGGAGAATTTTGTCTTTCACTTTCATGGAATTTAAACATTCAAAATTAACAATGAATGCAATCCTTATTCAACCCACAAGAGTATTTTGTTCCCTTTTTCTTGGATCCTCTCCCTAGCTCACGTGCTTAGGATCTTATTACCTCTCAACTGCCACATGCTCTCCATCTGAGAAAGTCATGGCCATGGAACAGAAATTAAGACAATAAGAAGCAGTGAACTCTCACTTAAATTAGTATTAACTAATGCAATACTTTAGGGTTTTATCACAATGCTACCTCCGAACGCCATGGAAAAATTAAAGATAACACAGATCATGGCCTACAGGTCAATATATTAAAAAAGCCCATTTGGACACTGATAGAAAGCAAATTTGCAAGCAGTCTCATTACCCACAACAATATTCAACACAGATAACAACAGATTCTGATCCTAAATGAGACTTCAGGAATGTAGCTTCCTGCAGTGTAACACATGTCATTCTTACCATACTATTATTTCTTTAAAATTGTCAGAGCTTAACATTTGTGCTTTCCTTGAAACATAACTCTTCTGTCATTATGTTCTGATGACTCATCTTTCAAGTCACTCCAATGAATCATATTAGTGTTCTCCCAAAATAAGGGTATTAATAAACACAATTTTGGAACACAGTTTTCTAAACTTTTCCTAGACAAAGTTTGCTCTCTGTGTTACCTGGATCTGTTTTGAAGAACAGGTTCTGAAGAATTTAACAGCTTGAGGGTTCATACAGACAACAACAACTCAAGTAAATAGTGGACTTATAAAAGCATGTGCTCACATACACAGTGATGCATCAAACTTTTCTTTTCTTTTCTTTTCTTTTCTTTTATTTTATTTTATTTTATTTTATTTTATTTTTTATTGCTGGCTGTTTGTTTAGATTTTGGTTTGGGTTGGTTTCGAATCAAGGTTTTACACTGAGTCATCAGAGAGTACTGGACAAGTAAGGATCTTCAAATTTTCTGTGTATAAATATTTTTAAAGTGTCATAGCCATCACAGTTGTAGACAGTGGTTTGAATTGGTAAGATTGCTGTGTGAAAAAGGAGCC
>WEIV01006292.1:67361-84786 GCA_013390005.1 Calyptomena viridis | reverse complement strand
CAAGGTAGGAATCTGGCTTTAAGTGATGATTTACATTGTAGCTATCTCTAACTTCAAATCCTGAATTCTGAGAATGTGATGTCACCTGGTAAGATATTTCAAACACTTAAAAACTTGAGAAATGCCCATTGCCAACAGTTCCAATTATAAGTACATTTTCCTGTAATTTATTTGGCTTTGAAGACGTGAATTTGGTTCCAGCAGCACATCGTTACAGAAACTGATGCTTTCATTTTTCTAGGTATGACAAAAATGTGGGTGTTGCAGCTCTCTAAAATTTGCTTTTGGAGGATTATAAGAATTTTCCTGCTAGGTGAAAGAGGTTATTTTGTCTGACCTTTGGGACACATTTTAACCTGAAAATTAAGTCTGAGGAAAGAGACCATGGCTTTTGCATGACTTTTCTCTCTTTCCTTTCTTCTTCCTCCTCCTCCACCTGGGAAAACGAGAAAGACCTGAATTTTCACTAGAGCTATTTCAAGCATACTAGTAGCATAAAGGCATTTATGAATAATATGGATAATTTGAAATATGAAATAAAATTCGCTTTCAAATAACCGGAGAGTAGAAGTTTTGTGTAGGTTGGCTAAGGCTATTTTTCATGGAACATTTTAATTCATCTTCTCATTTTTGACCAGTGAGGAGACGAACTCTATAAAAGCTCATTTTTAAACTTCTGCTCTATTTTTTTGAATACTGCCTGTGTTTTCAAACCTTCATCCTGGGCCTGAGAGTAGATAATCCCCTTTAAGCCTTCCTTACAGCATTCACTACCACTGTGGTTCACAAATTCTTCTTTAAAAAGCCACAAGGAAGTGCTGTGCAGTATAATCATGTAATCCAGATCTTGAGCCAGACCAGTTGTTTATGTTAGAGAGCTAGTTAAAGTCCTCCTAAAAATCCTATTCTTGAAAGGACTAGCTAATACATAAGGTCACCTGAAAAGAAAAAGCACTTCTTATCTAGAGGGCATCATAACGTTCTTGCTGCTCTCATTCCCAGAGAGAGGAACACTATACAGAGTGACTTAATCTAAAGCTCTCCAGTCCTGGCCTGTTTTTGTAGATGTTTAACCCCTTCAGGTGCAGAGAGAAGCATGGTCTGCATCACTGAAATTCCACTCCAACACTGGCCCCCCGGGACACTGGGGGACTCCACAATGAGGTCTTCCACTTCAGTGGGATGCAACACAAGGCAAAGATGCAGGAGATTATCTCGACATCTGTTCCCATGCTCTGAACTGGGAATCAGCCAAAGGTTAGCAGAATTAAAATTATCTGTCTTATAAAAAGCTTTATGGTATTCTGGAAGACGTAAATTTCAGAGTGCTGTAACATTCAGGATGTATTAAATAATTTTAAGAAGGGTGTTTTTTCCTTCTAATACTTCCACCATATGCTGATAAAACTCCCTATAGGCCACTTTTTTATCTCAGCACTATTTTTTACTATCTAGGGCTTCTTTCTTGCCAGTGTAAAATATTGCTTAGCATTTCTGTCTCATCCTAGTCAAGTTTAGACAGTTTCTAACACTGCCTTCAGGGTTTATAAAAATATATGCAGTACTATTGAGAAAGATGATATAATTATATGGTAGGAAGAGAAAGTTGCATGCCATGATGAGATGGGAATATTACAATAGGAGAGAGCACTGTATGAAAACCAAATAGATAGATGGGCAGTATTTAGAATTACTGCAGGAACTTTAAAATCAAGGTTTGCTTCTTCCAGAAGAAAAGTTTAAAAAATATTTTTAAAAATCTGAAATACAGATAAGTTCAGCAAATGTCTCTCTTCTCTAGCTGTGCTAGTATTCCCCTAAAACTACATGAAATGGCTGCCTGTTTTCTGGGTAACTGCTACTCCCAGCTGTCAAAATGCCCAAGTGCTGGACAAACAGCCAGAGCACAAGTAAAACATCAGTTACAGATGCAGAACAGAGCACGATGTATCTTGAATATATCCAACACTTACGGATATCACATGCAGACTGACTTCAGAAACATGCCAAGTCTTCCTCTACCGGGTTTGCTAAGGTTGGTAGTTTTGACTCTAACTGAAGCCAGAGCAGGCAAGTAATTTTTGGGAGATGAACTCATTCCGACTGCAATGAAAGAGAATTACTAGTGAAGTCAGTGAAGACTTTCCTTAGACTTTCCTACCAAGAGACACTTCAGTACTGAAACTTGCTCAAACTGTGACTAGCTTGAAGTTAGAATGAAATTTTTTGAGCATTTGAAGATAATTGGGAAAGTATAGAAAGACAGTAATAGAATTTTCAGGAGACAATCATTATCTCACTCAGGTCACCTAGCTAGCTGTGGAAATTTGCAGTCTGACATTGAAGGTCTCGTACTGGTGTTGAGCCAGAGAAGCTTGCAATGGAAGACTCGGTGCAAGTTTTTTCCTAGTCTTTTGAAGAAGGAATCTCAGTACTGACAAATTATTAGGCACATCCAACTCTGGTAATCATCATTACTGTGTGCAGGCTTTACTGATGAATCCTAGGAAAACTCAGTAATGCAACTTTTGGTCATCCTGAAAACAGATCTGGAAATTCATGTCTGCATATGGAGAATGAATTAGATAATGTTGCTGGAGCCACTGAAAAAAATTTAGCTTCATTTCATATATGAAAAAAAGTTTAATACTTGAAAGGAAATACCATAAAATTTTTCAAAATTAATCTAGATGCCCAGTTTTAGGAAAAAAACTTTACCAATAGGTAATTGTACTGACAGAGAGCTTTCCAGCACACAGCACACATTTTCCTCCATCTTCACAGAAATCTCTGCTGTCAAAAAACACATGTTCAAAAGCCTTCTGCTTTTGTCAAAGTTATAGCACAGATTCATTGCCATTCTCTCTCTCTCTCTGTGTCAAACAGATCTGACAGACAACATAAACCTTGTGTTTATCACTGCAGCCATGCACTGAAAACATCTCACATATGGATGGGAAACGCATTTTGTCAATTTTTTCCTGGATGGAGGCAGAGCCCCAGCCATGTAAATTTTATCCTTAGAGAAAAGAAACAGACATAGGCAACTTCAAGGTGGGAGAAATTGAAAAATAGAGTGGACCTTAGAACAGATGTAAGTGTAGATGGATATTTTGCGTCAAGTCGTCTTTACCTGGTAACTCATCGTTACTTACTCCAATCTTGGAATAGTAGTGGGGTGTAGTGAGGGAACTCTGCCACCTCTAGACACTATTTCCTTGAAGTTTAAGGCACAGCTCTGTAAACCTGTGGGAATGTATCAAAAGGAAAAAGTGAGCTCCGCATTCCAATACCAAAGGGAAAAAAATAATATTGTGCTGCATCTTCCTCACCGGCATATGTCTGACACTTTGAATGCATATTTAAATGAGTATCACATGAGGAAGCATATATTTGCCTGCCATTGAATGCCTCATATCCCCTTTCATTATGAAAATACCCTTGAAGTCCTCTAGGTTTTAAACAGAAAAAGAAGTACATCTTTAGACTAATACTGTACATGAAGATTCGCACAGATCAATATCTTAGTTTTACAGAGTGTAAGAAAACAGCATCAACAGCCCAGGGAAACTAAACTTTCAGAGGAATATTTCTTCTGTTTCTTTCCTCTCCTTCTCTCTCATGACTTTTTCAACATGTATGAACTTTCTTCATTTCTTGCTGTTTTTATTTTTAAGTAGTCTTGTAAGTACACTAAAGCATAACTAATCACAAAGCCATGAGCTATTACTTAACATCAACTTACCTAGGTTGCTCAGGGAAGTTTTAGATGCCCCATCCTACGAAGTGTTTAAGGTCAGGTTGGATGGAGCTTTGAGCAACCTGGTCTAGTGGAAGGTGTCCCTGCCCACGGCAGGGGGCTTAGAACTGAATGATCTTCAAGGTCCCTTCCAAACCATTCTATGATTCTAATGAATAATAGTTGATACGAAAAGTGAGAGGACTCAGATGGCAAAGTTGTAAAACTGGTGCTGACGTAAAAGGACATACATTAAAGTATATGCCCTTCACACATCAATGGTGTATCCATCTTCTTTTCATATGCTTTTAATGCCAGCAGCTTAATAGTTTTAAGACTGGGATATGTCAGTCTGCAATTGTTGAGAACTTGTTTTCCTTGTAATAGAAAACTTCACATGCATTTTGCTTCAGAGCACTATAATTCTGTTTTGCTCTCAAATTATCCTGGCTATTTAGTCTAAGGACTGAAGTGAAAAAAAAAAAGAAAAAGAGTTTAAAAACCAATTCAGAGAATTTCATTAGTATGTGTTGAATGATTAGATTATCTGGTATATATATACTTTTTTTTAAATCATGTGTCTTTCCAAATAGGCTAAACATAGTTTATCCCATGATTAAAAATTCAATGAAGCTGCAGGTTTGTGATAATTGCCTCATTGTGGGAAGTAAAAAAAAAAAAAATTGCGTTGAATTTTCTACAATATTTGTTCCAATGCTTAAACATGAAGTATTACTGGATCGCTGAAATAACATACATTAAGTCACAAAAGTTTGATCATTTAGTCTATTTTTTAATCCTAGAGCTTCTTACGCCACAGTCCAAATAAGCCCCAGAGCATGAGACAGAGCAACACCTGAGCTCTTGCTAGCTTTTCTCTGGATGGGCTGCATAAAATTTTCTGCTACATATTCCATGTTGTCTTCCTAACAGTAATGATGCTTACTAGCAGTTCACTGACAAACATTCAACCCATTTCTCCCAGCAGGGCATGGGAAAGCTGCATGGGTTCTGTAGGGAGCCTGAGGTATGTTGTGCTCTTCACAGCAGTGTCCACAGGAAAAACAAATCATAAAGCCTGTATTCATCACCTGGTCCATACTCATCTGGACCATTTCTAAAGTGTCTGGATGGGAAATAAAATTATAAAATAGGCAATGCTTTCCAAGTATATAGTCTATATGCTTGAGTAATGTAGAAAATGAAAACTGGAAACATTTTCCTTCCTTTACAAGATCCTTAATTTTTTAAGTCTTAAAGACATTCTGCAAGACTAATTAAAAAAAAAAACCAAGCTCATTTTGACTGAATGAAATGTGTGACTGAACAGTGTATACTTACATTCTTGAAGACTATTTCCAAAAAAAATTCAAGTTTCCAGGAACAGGAGATTAAATCTAGGACAAGAAAAATCAGCATGTGTGTTTGTGTGTGTGTTCTTCCATAATCTCTAGTTTGGGTTAAGAGTTATATCTTATATAAGAAAAAAAAATCAGAATTTTCTGAATAGTGTTTTTGCATGGGAATATGATTAAAGTCTTATTTCTAACTTCAAGCCATATGGTGAGCAGTGATTCACATTTTAAAATCATTCCTGATTTAAATGCCTCTGTTAGTGCTTGGGAATAAAAACTGAAACAAGAAAAGTAAGCAAAAGAGTATTCCCAAGTTGACTTTTTGCTGGAAATAGATAAAAGTCATATCTGAAATATTTAGCATTCTTTCCTACATACACATTTCTAGAAGACTTCATAGTCACCCAACCATTTTCTGATCACTTCAGCCGACCCATGGGTTCAGAAGCAGCCAAAACCCATCAAGTTTTGTTGGCTGCTACATCTGGGCTTCAGCCAGCAGCCATGTCACGAGTCTCAGCAGAATTGCAGAGGCATCTGTGCCTGCAGATGAAGCATGTCAAGGAAGAGCTCTGGGCTTGGCTCCCACTGCCCACCCAAGGGTCTGCTCCCAGTCCGGCTTCCTGGCTGGGTAATGCCGGCTGCGAGGCATGCACTGAGTGTGTTTGTGTCTCTGTTGTCTGCTGGCTGCCTGGGGAAGTGGGCTCTGGTGGCATGCACAGCACGTGAGCTGGGTTTAGAGGGAATTCCTGACACAAGGGAGAGCACAGCAATACCTAAGGTAACCATTCCTTCCCCAAGCAGCATCTGATCAAAAATATTGATCATCTGCCAGGCACACATGGTCAACTATAGCCAAGTGCCGCTGATGCCAGCCCAGCTCTGCATGAAGCAAGGAGTCAGTTCACATTGATTAAATAACAGAGTTGGAAGTGAAATGAGGGTAAGACTGGGCGAGTGAAACCAAGTGCTAGGAAAAAAAGAGAAAGAAGAATATAGTGCTTAAATCCAACAAACAGAAACAAAAAGACAATGGAAGCAGATCCCGCTGTTGTTGAACTTAACTGTGTGTTCCTTTGGATTTTGTACAAGCATAAAACTGGGACAATGCCATATGTTGTGGACCCAGGTGTGCCTTGATAATCCCATGGAATCAGGGGAAACATCAACACCAAATCTTGATTGCACGAGCTTTCAAAGTAAGGAGAGAGTAAGAGTAATGTGAGGGAATGATTTTAAAATCACTCTTTCCTAGTTAATCATTCTCTTCACCCCATATCTTCCAGATGATGTGGTAGGTAAATTAAACAAAATTGCTCCATTGTTTTCCATGAAATTTTCTGAGCTATTTTCAGAGATCAACAAGTGTATCACAGAAATATAAGCCTTGAAGTTCTTGCACTATGTCAGGACCAAGCATACTCTGTCACCTCTCATCAAACTTTCCTCTCTCCCAGCACTACCAGGCTCCTGATAAGAGCTTGTCTAATCTGTATTCATGCCCCATGCCTTCAACTGTCTCATTGCTGGATAACTTCTAGCTCTCCTTCTGGCAGGTGAAAAAAGGACAATATGAATCATCATCAGTTCCTAAGGAAAAAGGTTCCTTGCTTTGTATTTACGTTATGTATGTATACAACAACTTTTGAAAACTGAATAGGATTTGCCATTTTTGGATATACTACAGCCTATCATTTTCATGTCTGCTTTGGCCCTGTACCTAAAGTTCTAGTGTATTAGAAATAGCTCAAGCAAATAAACAGTTATGAAATCCCTTAATTTTATGAAGATTATATCGTTGAGCTGTTACTTGCAAAAAAAATCCTATTCCCTTTCTGCCAAAAAGCCAGCTGTAAAATCTCAATTCTCAAATACACAATTCTGCATTTTTAATTTTACAGAACATTATATTTTCCAAGAAACCAAATACATTATTGATGCTATTGAACAAGATCTAAACAAGCCATCTAAAAGAAGATCTGACAATAACATTTACTTTTAATATGCTTTAGAAAAATGCTCATGTGAAAGTGCATGTAATTTAAATTACCATCCTGTTTCTTTCTGCCTATTCTTAAAAATATCTACCAATGTCATCACAGAATTTAAAACATTGTATCTAGATTGTATACATTTAGACTCTTGATACAACAGGAAAAAAATAGGTAAATATCTTTATCTTAAATAAATTTGGTCTCATCAGGGATGTCATCAGTGAACACCTTTTTCTGAACAGGTGAGTACGTGCAGAAAATCAGATGAAATAACACAAGATAACCTCCATTAAGGAAATCAAGATTCAGCAGCAGGCAGTGTTTGTCTTGTTTGTTCCCCACTGCTAGTGTATATGGAGGTATTTTCCTGTAAATGAATGAGTTTTCTTCTCAATTAGATGGATTCTCTAGACTGCTGAGTCTCAGAAAGACCAGAACATAGCCCATACCAGTATTTGATGAAGATGAGACAAAAGGCATCTCACCTGGAATATAGGAGTTTCGGAAGTACTTGAGAAAGGAAGAGAAAGCACAAAATAGGTACACTTCTCTTTCTCCAGTTTCCTTATGATGGGTAGATTTCTCATATTTAGAAGAAAAAAACTGTATTTTGATTCATGCAGAGTAGATTGACCTGAGGAAACACAGTCCCACTTAAAACTTACACAATTTCACAACAAAATAACATCTTTGCAAATAATGCACTTTATTGCTCAAGCTTTGCAGGGTCTTGTCTATGCTTCATTCACCTTAGGGTAAGGCCATCTTCCACATATATGGCAAAATAAAAAGACTGTGATATGAATAGGCAGTCATTCAGTTTTGGAGAAGTTGCTGAAAAAGAAGATCAGCTACACTTGACACTGCATCTTTAAAGGTTAACATAAGGCTTTAAAGCCTTAACATAAAAGATTATCTCATCCTTCAATAGTACGTGCTGGAGTCAGGGCCTGAAGCCCTACTGCATGTGATATTTTACAGCAGCAGTGCCTACTCAGAGTTTTCCAGAGAAGATATGGATGCACTGACGGTGAAATGGATGTTTGGAGATGATGACCTCATTTAAGGCACCTTCCCAGACCTCTTAGAAGTACTCCATCAATCTCCAGCCTCCCTTGGGGCACAGGTTGAAATTTCCAATTTGGAGCTCTCATCCTGTTACTAGAGTGCCATACTGGTTCCCAGAAGTCAGCACAAGTTCAGTGTTCAAAAGAAAAAGATGAAAGAAGAAATCTGTGAAAAGCTCTCTCTGGTGCTCATTCTATTTTGTATTCTTCCTGCTGGAGGCACACAGGTTGGATGGTGGGGCCAAACCAGCAGTTGACAAATACCTAAAAATACTCTCATATAAAGAGTTAATGACAAAGTGCTGCTGGGTTGCTGGGTTGAGAGGACTTAAATCAAATCCCTTGAAGATGCAAGAAGAAGGATAAGGACAATCAAAACAGGGAAAAAGGAATCACAGCAGTCAAAGGCTGATGTTCCAGGAGCTGAGCATCGTCCACTCAAACTGGCAGAGATGCTGGAATAAGTAGTCATTTCTGATTGATTTAATCAACTTTGAATGCCTTCCATAATTATGGTAATGAATGCCCAGTGACATCACTGTATTTATTTATAGGAGCCTGATAGTTTCTGAAGCAATTGCAATCACAATAGTTGTTATTCCTGCCAATAGAATCATACCACACATTCACATTTTGTGACCCGAAGGTGGACACTGACTAGGAAAGATTACAGCTGTCAGCTAATCGAAATTATATATATATTGTGGGGTGACAGATAAGACACAAAAGGACAGATAAACTCTGATGAGACCCAGGCAGGCCCAAGCACCTGGGGAGACATTCCCAAAAACTGATAAGCCTGGTGTGAAAGCAGAATTGACTGAAGAATGGGGCAATACAGAGGTATTGCTTAGCCTTTCTTCTGAGATTCCTGAAGGCATGAAGCCAGACATGGTCTTTGAGCCTCTTTCTCCATCCTTTGTCTTGTCTAAAACACACCCAAAATGTTTGTATATTTGCCTGACCCAACACTCAAACTGGCTTAAGAGGAAAAAAAATATATATAAAGAGGCTTGAACCTAGAGATAACTGGGGAGAAAAGTTCCAACCATATTTCGTGGAGGTAACTGAAGCACAACCTCCTCCCTCCACTCCACATGGAATATCTCAGGGTGAGCGATTAGTAATTTATGTCACTTTCTTTCCTTTTTCTTTATACTTAACACTTTGTTTTACTCTAAGTAAGTGTATCTTACTGTTAAGTTGTATCAAAACTGTTAAGTTTTGTGTGTGTCATGTTTACATTTTGTGTTGCAGTTAAGTGAATCTTACTGTCTAGTTTGTATTACTGTTAGGTTTGATGTGCAGTTCTGTCAAGTCCTAAGGTTTTGGGTATTTTGCTTAAGTGTAGATATTTTCTGCTAGTAAAATACTTTTAACTACCCTGCTCTAACATAGAAAGTGTTGTTATTAAATTGTTTAGTGTCCGTTCTGTGTAGCTTGCTAGTAGGTTGCTTGTATACAGCCACAGTATATTTTTGCAGTTTAAATGTTATCAAAGACAAGTTGAATCCTCTTAAATTGTCATGATATGACAATAACAAATAACAAAATAAACTTGTGATTTTAGTGAACTAATCAAAATTAGTCTGTGATATTACGATGCTGGTAGTTCTCAATGAGGGCTCTGTGAGGGGTCTTGTTCTCTCTCTCCTGCTATTCTATGAAGTCTCAGACAAACTTCTCATCTAAAATTCAGTGAATCTACTAGTGAAAAGTTGTGATTAAGGAAACTTCTAGCAGAATCTTTTAGACATAACCACTTGGGGTTTAGACACTGAATAGTTGCTATTTTGTGAAGTCTCTGAAAACTTCCTGTCTAAATTCAGTGAACCTGTTAGTGAAAGGTATGGGTTAAATAAACCTATAACAGACTGGTTTAGACATCTTTTGGGGGGTGGCACACTGAATAGCCTTAAAGATATTTATATATATTAATACCCACAGGACAGAAATTCTTAATTTCTGTTCCCCTTCATGTGACATATATACGCACATACATATGATCTTTTTGTTACATTTCAAGTTTCTTCCAACTTTTCTTGCCAGTCTTCAACTCAGTGGCACCACAATACATAGGTCTTTATCACATGCTTTAATTCTCACCATCCAGTGAATACTAGACTACCAATTGACATTTATCAAAAATTTTGTGCAATGAAATCAGGTTGGGCTTTTATCACCTCAAACATCTCGTGACAAACAAGTTGTAAAACAACTTTCAACACTTTTACTTGAATGTTTCTGCTTAGAATGGATGCACATGCCCTGGAAAGTGTATTCCAATTTCATATGTATATAATATCTGGCAAAAAAATACACAAGATCCATAAAATGTTTCTGGTGATTCCAAATAGAACTAGGAATATAAGATATTAGCACACGCATCTCCTATTCCTATGACTAATTTGGAAAACTGAAATGAATGATTATACATATCAATTAATTGCTAATCCCTGAGTTTTATTTTGAATTCCTTATTTACTGGCTCTGTGGTTTCATGTGAAGCCTTCCCAAAGGCAAGCACATTCATTTAATAGTAAGCAGTTAAACATTTCAAACAGCTTTAGAGACAGTCCATAACACTAAAAAGGATATACTTAATCTGGATACGCGTATTTCAGAAATTTCTCCAGGGCAGTACATTCCCACTGCAGTGTTTTGCCAGCTTAAATGTCAGCACAGCTGTCTTTATCTATCCCCCGGGGTACTAGTGTTCCTCCTAATGTTTCATGAGGAAAATCAAAAGGGGAAGTTTGGTACAAATCGTTTCAGTTTTTACAAGAAAAGAGAAGTCATACCCAGGAAGGGCACTCTATTAAAGGAGCTTTTCACTTACTTTTAGGTCATTTGTGGAAGGGACCTTATTTCTTAGGCTTCTGAAACAATTCTTTAGATCCATTGTCACCAATAAAGCTAAATGGCACACATAAAGCTTGAAAAACAATTAAGTCTTTTGTGCCATTACAATGATTCTGGAAATATTTTGTGATGTACTATAAATATTTACCTGATGTCGCAGACATCTTTTTTCATACAAATTCTTACCTGAAGCATTCTGGGGATTCCTTCTACGAATGTTGTACCAGGTGGCTTTTATTGTCATCATTCAGCTCACAGGCTGCCTTTTTGAATAGTTCACCCTACCACAGCTTCTTTCCATTACTGCAGTATCTTTTTATTCCAAATAAATACTGAAATCTTCAGCTGATTAACATCTTTAGAAACTGAGCAGAGATCCACTGAGGCAACTGAAGCACTGCAATATTCTACTAGTTAGCAATCTATTGCTCAGCTGCTGTTTATATGAAGCCTTCCTCCTCTGCCTTGCAGACAATAAATGTGTGATGCTCCAGATATTGCTTCATCACATTGTAGTGCCACCTACTCCACAACTGCCTGGCCTCCAGGTCGATCCACCCCATGGCACCAGAGCAGTTACAAGGACACTCAGTCTCAGTGAACACAGGATTTTATGGGTCTTTTACCAACTCTCAGCACTCTTTAACAAATGCACAGAAATTACTCTGGCAGATAATTTCACCAGATATTTTAAGGTTAAAAGAGCCTATTTAGTACTAATGACTTTGTGCTCTGGGTGGAGGCAGTCTGTGAGCTTCAAGCGAAGCTGAAGGATTGGAGATTGCACCTGAGGAGATCTCTGTCTGCTACTGATTCCTGCACAACAGTAGCACATTACTACTGCTCTTTCAGGCTCTTATCTGGCCTGGGGATAAGATCCATTAAAATAGTTCCAGCCCAACTGGAAGACACTGTCACATCAAGGAAATATAAGGAAGGGGGTATCGGCTTTTTGCCTAGTTTGCATCTGCAATGCAGCCAGTACTGAAGAGAGATAGTGTAGTGACAGTGTAGTGTAGTGATATCATTATGTCTTTTCAGAAACTAGCAACTGTCTAATAGATGGACTGTAGAGATCAGAGTTGTTTTGACTGTGAGGATTGTCTAAAAATTGACTATCACTACAACTCTGTGGCACACCAAGAGTGCTGCACCTATTGTTAAGGCATTCCTGACACACATAAGGGTTTATTTTGAGATTGTACTATTAAGCCTGGACTTACAAGTTATGATGTAGTGATGGAACATGCTGGAAAAGCAATATATAGCTAGCTTACAGTTAATCACAAAGGTCTTCAGTGACTATGCTTTATATATCTCCTAAAGCCTACCTCTAGTAAAAGACTATAGATTGAGGTATTTTTCAGTCAGGAAATCCTACATTAAAGTAAAATGAATTGATTCTTTTTCAGGATGCATGAGGCTGGTTTTAATACTTTAGAGTATGAAAAGATCTTTATTTAAAAGAGCTTTATTTAATATTGTTCTAAATTGCAAAAATTGAATGTGATGGGGCATTTGCCAAGAAGGAAAGAGGAGCAGGGCTAACAGAGGTGTTGACCTTTCATACCTGCCTCCACCATACCCTTTTCACACAACACAGGTGACAAGACTCAGCAGGAGATACAAGATGGAGGATGGAGGTAGTCTAGCTGCATCATCTTGGCATTGGCTACACTATAGAGCAACCTGGGAGCCCTGGCAAGAAGTATGGGGAGCTCCAGCCTTTAGACGGGAAGGAGAAGATATGTATGGTGAAGATTGTTTATTTTGTTCTCATTGCTAGAGTGATCAGATTCACTAAGCTACTGGGAAGTTGTGAGCCAGCTTTGCCCATGAGGCTCCTTCTTCTCTGGCAAGGACTAGACCTGTTTTACACCTTTCTATACCTGGAGGTAAATCAAGGTAAAAGTCATTAAAATTATGTAACTAGATAAGACCAAATCTAAGCACAGTGTGTCCTCACTCTCTCTCTTCTTTTCAGTTACACCTGGCTATCAGTGACACATCACAGAACTGGCACCTTAAAACACAGTGTTACTCCTGTTTTTGATGGTTTTGTTGATATGCCAGTACCTTTTATTCATCAGGAAGAATGACTTGAGATCAGAGAAGTGTGAATCTGGTCAGCAGATGCTATATGTTCTCTGAAATATTCCTTTTGGAGAGAGGAAACCAAATACATGAGGGAGTCATAGCTTTCTCTCTTCAGAGTTCAGTCTGCCACAAATGGATAATCAAAAGTTAAAGAAATCTGGATAGGTGATTATTAACAGGAAACTCTGCAAAATATGGATCATAACGCAGAAATATTTTTTTTTAGTAAGTGAATAAACAACTCCCTTCTTTTTTCTTCGCAGCATTACCTCTGCCTTCTGCTTTCAGGGACTGTGCAGCTTTACCTAAAGTCTAAATAGTGAGCTGTGTGTTTTATTAATGGTCTTCACCAGGAAACATCACAATGAGGAAGGTACCCATATTTCATTGATTTGATGGGGTGCCAATTGATTGATGAGTGGATGACCAGAATAAAACTTCTAAGCTTGCAAGCTGTAAAATTTATAAAACTTTATTCCCACAGGGAAACAGGAAGGATTTTCACCCCTCCTGTTCCTCCTGTCCCCCCCCCCCCCACATAATGCGAAGCACACTTAAATGGACACAGATTATACATATGCATAACTACTCTATGAATAAACATCTATATTACATCAATAACTAGTTAGCACAGTCAACGCCCATCTCTGCCCACGTGGGGTCTTCTAGTGGTCTTTTGGGGGCCTTATCATCACCCTCGACCCAAAGGACACCCAAAAACCACTCTGTTGTAAACACTGCCAACCACAAACTTGTTTAATTTTGTGAGATGCCAACACATCTAGGGTGCCACTTGCTATCTCCCTCTCCCTGTTCTACTGTCTCTTGTGTTGTGACTATGCTTTTAATTCCAACCTTATCATTACCTAAGCAAGAGGAGAGAAGTAAAGAGAAAAAACACTACATGAAGCTCTAATTTAGCTTAAAACCTTAAAACCCATATTAAAAATTAAAACTTAAATCCTCTATTTCCAAATCATCATATAAGAAAGTACATCATAGTAGGACAACAAGGAATGAGTAGAAATGGATGCTGCTGTAATCCACCATGAAGAAAAGTATGGAGAAAGGGTTCTTGTAATATGTAATCATCCTCTAGGACACATAAGTTAGAAATTTGTTTTGCTTAGTGTAAGCTCCCAAACACAGATTATATTTCCCAGAGAACATTGCTGAGAACCTGTCCTATGGGGGTGATATTTGCTCCATCACAGTTTGACAGCATCAAAATATTTTGGTTTTCAGCTTCTAGTCAACAAACCAAACATCACAGCAAGTGTAACACCCTGGATTGTAGCCAGCTCTTGTACTTGCATTCCTAATTCATAGAAAGAGCTCCAACTAAAAAAAACTCTGCCCCAAATCTAGGAACCAATATAATAACTACAGAGGTCATATATAATACATCTATCTGCCAACTGCTGTCACTGGGCCTGAGTGACTGACTAAAATCAGTTACTCAGATGTAGCTGTAATTTTTGTTTAATACACATATTCTTAATCCAGACAGAGATAAGTTTATTTATAATGTAGTATTACCTTCCTGAATTTCTGCTAAATTACTATTACGAGTTCATACAATTCTAATATTAAATATTCACTTCCAATTTTTAGAGAAGCTCAGTTTTCTCTTAATAAACAGTCCTTTACAACAGAGAAAATAAAAAATTTGACTGTTCACCCTTTAGAACAAACACATCTCAGATAACACATCTGTATGGTAAACCAACACAGAAAATTTCAGTTATGCTGCCAAGAAAAATTTTAAATGTCATAAAGGTGAATTTGTTTTGGTTTTTGGTTTACTTCTGTGCTTTGAATTCCATCTGTCTTTTCTCACAGAAAAAGATTGCTTGAGTATAATTACAATCCGTTTGTTTGGTGCCATAGAAATGTTGGGGAGGAAGTGAATGAAACAGTAACTGCAAAATAAAGTATTATTTGAGAACAATGGCCATGGACATTTGACATCTGGACAGGCAATAAAAAATATTAATAAAAAGTACAGCTCTTATCATGAAGGGTCTTAAAATAAAGCCTTGGATAAAAGTTAATTTCAGAGTGATTCTGACACAATCTTTCAGTCTCAATAGAGGGTATACAGCACTTTTGAGATTCTTCTTTTAAGAATTACTTTTGGATAGAGGGGTATTACTGTGTGATGCCATGCCGTGAGCCATTCATAATGACAACTGTTTAGGAAATGTCCACTAGAATACTTCAGCAAACTGCTCTGTAACTGCAGATGAAATCACATAGAAAATCAGTAAAATAAGGTTGTAAACCTTGAGAATATCTGAGCAAACAACAAAGTCAAGCTCTTATGAAAGCAGAGCACTGCTTTTTTGTCTACCAGAGGGACATGAACCTGTAACACTGTGAATGTTTTAACACACTTGGTTTAAGGTCATGTGTCTGGAAGACACAACTCCATACATGCCAAACTCTGCATTTTCTACATCATTATTATGGGATGAGTCGCAGGTGATGGCGGTAGATGACCCATGATTCAGACCCATATAAAAGAGTAGACATCTACCGCCATCACCTGTGACTCCTTCCTTCCTGTGAACGCTTCCATCAGCGCTGCCTCTGTACAACCCTAAACATCCACTGGACTGACTACGTGACTAACGTTACCATCCTCGAACGGGCAGAATTCATCAGTATTGAGGCCACGTTGTTGAGAACGCAACTGCACTGGGCAGAGCAGGTTTCCAGGATGGAGGATCACTGCCTCCCTGAGATTGTGCTTTATGGTGAACTCGTCACTGGCTGCTGCAATAGAGGAGCCCCAAAGAGGAGATACAAGGACTCCTTGAAACAGCACCTCAGTCTTGGCCATATTGACCACCATCAGTGGTCCACTCTGGCCTCAAATCGGGAGACATGGAGACACACCATCTATAACGCTGCTGCCTCCTTCGAAAACTCATGTAGAATTAGCCTTGAGGAGAAAAGACAATGCAGAAAGAACCACACCTCGTCAATACCACCTAAGGAGACTTTTAGCTGTGCCTTTTGTACCTGGACTTGTCTATCCCTCATCGGCCTTTTTAGTCATCAGCATGTTTGTAGCAAGCGTGGGTAAAGCCCTTCCCATAGCTTTGTTTGCGAAGCTTAGCCATGAGGATGATGATGATGATGAGATGATTTTATCATTTTTATCATTCTTTAGAATATATTCAATATATTACTTATCAATCCAATGGCATTTCTTTCTTTACCTAAATGAAATATTGCTCCATGATGATTCCTTATGCTTTCACTCTATTTCCACAAGTCAACCATCATAACTCTATGTTTAAACCTACCTTCAAGATTAGAGACATGCCTAAATTTTATAGTGCATGACAAATTGATCCTGGTAAGCTTTTTAACCTGGGAAAAAGGAAAATGAAATTACATACTGCTTTTAAAGGACAAAAGTTTTCTTGATGTATCTGTGTTATATCATGCTTAACCAAAAGCCTTTCATGTGGGAACATATCCAAGTTTCAGAAAGGATGATTTCACCCACCTGAATCAGCCAATTCATGATAACAATAAAATCTATATCTTTAAGATTTTACTCCAGCAAGGACTTTTATCTGCAGTCTATTATGTGGATTATTATGCATGTAAAGTCCCTTTCTCGGTTATATAATATGTGAGATTTCTAGAATTTATCAAAACCAGGAAGAATTGTGCATATTCCCATGTATATTTCAGTCCTTTATATCTCCTTTACATTTCTTTAATCAGTCGTTATCCTGTTTTACATATCACCTAGAAATTGCAAGCACAATTTAACCACTGAGACATGACATATTGGAGTTATTTTGTCCTCATCTGATGCCTTGGGGTTGGGTTGATGCCTGGAGACAGGTCACAAAAGCATATCCACCACCTGCTGTCATAAATAGTTTGATCCCAAACCATGGGGAGCAAGAATATAGTGTTCCCTGTGTGATCATTCATATCACGAGGAAAATGATACTACCCCCATATTGTCACAAAACTGAATCAAAGGTAAGACTGGATTTGAAAACAGTAGCAAAAATTGCACGAACGCCCTGGAGAATGTTTCCTCCTCAAGATATGGGGTGGTATTGGGTATGTGGAAAAGAGATGTGGAAAGTGTTACCCTTTGATGGGGATTGGGCTTGTGCCCTAGGGGTTATAATTCCAAACATAACAGTAATTGATTAAACAGAAAAACAAGGTGAGTGGGCAACACTCTACAAGGGGAGGGTTAAAAGGTCATATAATCCCCTAACTGAACATTATACTACCTTTCATAGTATAATCAGAGCTCTCATTCCCTCCCTT
>WEIV01006292.1:54093-67244 GCA_013390005.1 Calyptomena viridis | reverse complement strand
AAGCCTTTTCTGGCAATGTTTTCATTCTTTGTGTAGACAACGGGGTAGTAAGACACAACAGAGCTGCTAGAGAGGTCCTGGGAGGGGGGCCTGGGGGGACTTGGAGGTGGCGTGAAAAAAGAAGATGATTTCTGGTTGGGCATCTTGGAAACTTAAGTTCAAGATGGACTTTGGTTGGGTACCATGAAGGGGGATGTCTCCCGAAGGTTATAAATGTAGAGAGGTCAGGTGATCGGGGGCTCTTGTCTTCGCTCCTGGACCCTGGAAGCTCCCATTAAAGTATTGTGTCTTCTTTCATCATTATTAATTTATTTTGCAGTTTTTGTCTCCCCCTCCGATTTCAGGCATCATATCCATGCAAGCACATTTTATTCAAAGAAAATAATGAACTTTTTTTTAATTACCAACCCCCAACGCCTTTATAAAGTTCTGTATTTGCTGAATTTATACTAAAAATGATCCTTTGCTTCCTCACTTTTGATGCCTGACAGAAGAGAAAAATACCATTAGGTATACTTCTATATCCCTGCCTGCATCATGAGGTCAGGATGATCTGTCAGAGTGTGACCTCTCTGAGGTCCATAGGCAGATGGACTGAATATTGAGAAGAAAAACCCAAACCATCTAAACTGGAACTATTAACAGTTAATCATACTGTTAATCATTTCAAACATTTCAAACAGTTAACCACTTCATCCCTTCTCACTCTCCAGAAACACTGTTCTTCAGTATCCTCGTCCTAATAATAGCAAGTGATTCTTCAAAAAATGGCAGATAGGTCCCATGTTGAGCTAGTTAAGCAGAAATGTTTAAGGACAGCTGGCTTTCAAGAGGCCTATGACATTTAGTGCTCTGTTTATTAGAGGGATCAGACATGCAAGTTGTACTCCTTTTAAGTCCAAATGCATTTATACATAAAAATCAGAAAAAATGAATCTATACTTTAATCAGTGTGCAACTAATGCAATTTCTAAGGTTCCATGACAATATAATATTTCAGTGAAGACTAAAAGAATATTTCAGTGGGAGACTAACAACCTAAATGTTTGGTTAGCTGTGATGCTCATAGCCACATTCTCACCCATTTTAAGACACCCTTTGCCATCTAGGGTTTCCTCTGCAAGTCTATCATCAAGAATTATTCCTAGCCTTATCTGGGTTTTTTACTGAGTGTAGAGTTAGGAACATGATGAGCAGCAGTAGAAAACCTGATTAAAAAGGCAGGGAGAAAAAACAACAACAGCAAAAACACACAAGAAAATTGCAGTTCTTGGTGTTCCATAAACACAAAATTAGTTCTGAAAGAAAAACACAGCTGCGGAAGCAAAAAAAGGATTAAGTTTCAGCTGTGATAGAGCTGAGACAATTACAGACAAGGCTTATCTTGTGAAAGTGGTTAAGAGTAAGTCTGAAAAGAAAGAAGATGGGGAAAAAGAAAATTCCTTGTCAACCTATGATTATATGCTATCAGAGCAATAGATCTCAATCTCAGATCTGAAGAAATGCTTTTAAGACATTAAGCTGAAAGAAATGGAATTCTGAGTTCATTCCTGTGTTTCCACCTGACAGGAATTTAGATAAAGAAGAATTTTTTTAACTCCAAGGTGGCTAAAAAATTTAGTCAGCTTTACTGTGTTAGGTGTGAACTACTGCTGCATAACACAAATCAGGCCTATGCAATCATTATTCAAAACTGATGTAAAATCCACCTTTTCTGTACTCCATCTTAGAGTCTGAGAACTCACTCTAAATATGGGGAAAACATTGCCTGAAAATTCCAGCATCCCTTGGAAACTCAGCTGAAAACCTAGTTCTGCAGAACTTACAAAAGAAGTTACAAAACTTCTGCAGAAGTTACAAAAGAAACTTTCTGGTTTTGTCAATCTCCGTTGTTGACTCTTGATGGGGAGCAGCCTGAGGAGCTGTAGCTGCCGGAGCACATCCCTCTCCTCCTGAAGGCAACATCTGCCTAAGTGAGAATCCTAAGACTTCTGGGAGCCCCCTACCCCTTACCACCGTCTGACAGCAGCCAAATCCCGTGTCTCCACAGCTGGGTACTGACGGCTTTGGACAGCTGAATCCCTGCAGAAAGCCTGGGATGTTGGTGCCTAAGGACTCGCCCATCTGTACCATTGTATGTAGGCATGACGATTCCGAATGTAGCATTAAGAAAACACTTTCTTTTAACAAAGCTTGAAAACTGCATTTACGCAGACATCCTTAATTAGAGCAGCTGCCAGTAAAATAAGTGCTTTGACTAGAAAAATAAAGAGATCTGCTATGCCTTTTGCTCTGCTCAACCCACTTGAATGTGGCCAAAACATAAGACAAATATATTAATTGAATTCATGTTTCACAGATTTTGATCTATTCAGCTGTTGAGTACTCTCAACCCTAAATAACAACTCTATTAATTATTACCCACAACCCTCTGCTTACAGCCACAGCTGTTTTTCTGTTTTGCAGATATTTTTCACAAATTACAAAACTACCTAAATTAATAAAAGCGTAAGCACATATGACTGCAATAGCTGGGAAGAGTTTCAGCTCATAGGATGTGTGATTCCCCACATTGCTAATTTAAAACATCTGAGCTATTTTATCAGCTTTTGTCTCTTAATAAAGTTACTCAAATATTGAAAAACACAGCCTGGATATCTTAATGTGGGTGGGGGAGATGTCTGGACTAGCAGCTGCTATTCCTAGGATCTTTCGGAATATATATCTAACATGTTTCCTAAGTGCATGTAACACTTCATGTAGCACTACTTATGTCCCCCAAAGGATCAACATGTACCAGGAAAATCAGGCTGTGAAGTTTTCATAAAGCTTTAGATGGCAACTAAGAAGGAGTAGATTTCTTTGGGAAAGCAATGGCTGGTGACAGACAGACACAAATGCAAGAGCTGAGCTGATGGTACAACAGTTTTCACAGTTTTATTTCTCCAGTATAGAGGTGATCTGACATGAACAAAATCATGGACTTGCAGCTGTTCTTGTGAAATTTAAGAGCAGCCTTCCCATTTTTGTGTCTGGTTGCAGAAGAAGTGAAGCACATGAATAATATGAGGTGCCACATGTAATTTTTCTGAGGAAATTCCAGTAAACAAATACTGCATTTCAGCACTTCTATTAAAAACTGCAAGGTTTTAGCTGCAAGGTTTGAAAGGGTATATATTTTTCTTGATGAGCATGAATGCAACTGATTAACAAGAAAAATTACTGTAACAAGAATTTTGTATAGGATTCCCTGGGTATTTAACTGCAATAATTGTGCTTGCAATGAATTTGTTACTAAAGGGCAATACAGCATATATTGCTATATTTAACAGACTTAGTTACGCAATACCAAAATCATTGCTTTAGGGAAACACATTTTGTGTATGTTTTGTATTCATTGTTATGAATGGGATAGCAACATGATTTCTTAGTATAGCAGAGATGGTAATATCTACCAATTGCATTAAAATTGTAATGATACAATTCCTTTTGCCCCTTACTGACAACTAATTAAATATATAAATATATAACTTTAATAACAAAGCATGACTACAAAGGAGAAATTGAAAGGGCATTTTTAAAAAATAATCATAGTCTGTTGATTGTTGTTTTCATTTACCAATGTAATGTAGTGTTATAATCTGCTCTTGCCAAATACAAGATATTACCAAAAGTCAACTTTTTCTTTTTTATCTGGAGGAGAGGGGGGAGGGGAAGTGAGGAGAGGAGAGATCCAAGAGAATTAATTTGCTTCTTAAAAGACGTGTCAACATCTCAGCCAGAGTTTCCATGAAGCTTTGAAAAGACCCGGCTTCATATAAAAATAATCTAAGATAAAGAACTGTGGGCTTCTTTTTTTTTTTTTTTCCAGTAGAAACAACTTTATTCATAGTTCTGCAGATCTCTTGTGGTTTCTGTTTGTAGTCTGATTTTGCATTCCAACTTTTTAGAGTTTTCTAAAAGTGCTTTGTTTCACTCCTGAAAATGCTCATTCTGTGGTTAGAGCAAGTCTGATGTCTGGATGTGCTGTCACAGCTACCAGACTCCATCAAAAGACCAGACTTAGGAGCAATGGTACCCAGAATAGGATTTGGTCATTTAAAACTCGGTCTTACAAGACAATGCAAATCCACAAGTCGCCAACGAAAAATATTCCCTCTGGCTGTAATTCCACAGCTACTTCCCCTCTGAATGAGGGGTGAGGGATCTGGTTTGGCCCAGGAGACAGGAACCATAGTACCAGCAGAGCATACAGACGTGTGCCAAGCACCATCTCAACTCTCTCCAACCTTCACAGCAGCCAGCCAGCTAGTTTCACTGCTACCTCTCCATCTTTGATTGTGAGATAACATGAAGGAGAAAAATCAATAAGTGTATTCATTCCCTTCTCCCTTCCATTCCCTGCTATTCTATCTGTATTTCATGTCAGTAATAGACTTTTTAGGTCAATGTGAACATGTTCCTATGTGTTTGTACTGCTCAATGCTTTCCCAGTCAATATCATTCTTCTTTCCAGGATCTGAAACTGCTCTTCAAAGCTAAAGGAAATGTGTTTTTTTTTCCCCAATACACTCATTATATTGATCACAATAAATCAGCATTTCTCCTTTGGTATGTTTACAGAATGCCATTTTCTGGTTGGACTTGCAACAGTTTTATTGTGTAGTTTACACCATGCTACATCTAATCCTTTGAGATTTTCAACTAACATGGTGTCCAAGGGGTACTTGTATTTCCAGCAGATATTTGAACCATGTTTTTTTCATGTCGGGCTGTTGGAGAGAGCAGTAAGGCTGAGTGAGCCAACTGAAGATCTGTGAATGAACTGTGAACCAGCTATTCTTCAAACGCATTTACAGCTTTTCCTGTGAATTCGCTTAAAAAGCACAAACAAGTGCAACTAGGAAAGAGCTTG
Source organism: Calyptomena viridis (assembly GCA_013390005.1). Classification (NCBI taxonomy): domain Eukaryota; kingdom Metazoa; phylum Chordata; class Aves; order Passeriformes; family Eurylaimidae; genus Calyptomena; species Calyptomena viridis. The sequence goes on along the minus strand of WEIV01006292.1, from coordinate 62,329 downwards.
TGACGGTGCTTTTATGGGTTTATACATTTATAAGGGTTTGACATATAGTTTTGTTAACTTTCATATATACTCCCTGTAAATAGACTGTTCTAGTTTCCCCTCCCCTTTCCCATTTGGTTACTCCTGACAATGTCATCCCTGCCCTCAGTTGTATCCCCTCCTCGGACCCCTCCTCCTTTATTCCATATTTGTATCCCAGCTCCCCCCTTCTTCTAGTCCTTTCCCTATCAATCTAAAGTTACTCGGTCCTGGATAGGGTTGAGTAGAAGGCCTCTGGCTTCTGCCCCTGTCTGTTACCTCCAGATCTCACCTTCCTTTGTCCCTAGTTGGTCCTTTACCTTTCCCCTCCCATCAATCACACCCCCTAGAAAAGGTTGAGCCCGAGGGTCCTGGGTGCTCTCTGCAGTAGGCTCCCATTGGGACCAAACCCCCAATAAACTGAACTCTGCTTCATCTACTCAGAGAGACATTTTCTGCTTCCTTTAGCAAGCAGTGGCTACAGGTCCTTCATCCTGGAGTGCTGTTTAGGTAAAGGGCGAACTGACCACACTCAAGAAGCCTCTTGCGAGGTGTGTGGCAGGGCGTTACCACCTAACTAGTGGCTCCAGAGTCGCCGGAGTGCCCGAGCTCTTCTGTGGAGAGACGTTTGGTGCTCTGGTGCCCAGATATCTGCCCCGAGGCCCTCAAAGGTGGCTGTGAGCTAGCCTGGGCTAAAGCAGGGTATGAGGAGAGGCCACCCGAGAAGGCACCGTAGCAAGAGCTGAAACATGCTTTAGTGCTATTGGCCTCTAAAGGATAGTCACTACACAGAGGAAAAAGGAGAGAGTACTTTTAAGACAAGACAAAAGCTGTATCATAGACCATCTTGGACTGTTCTCTGTAGTCTTCTTTCTAAACCTTCTAGCCACTGTCCTGTATTTTTCAGGTACATTTTCCTATACATGTTTTATCTCAAAATGAAATGCTTGATTTTTTTATCAGGTCCTGTTTATAGACCCTAGGGCACTATTTCACTCTGCAATGGGAAATTCTATGGAACTCATGCCTTCTACAGACACTTAGATGTACAAAACTTACTAGAACATTGCTTCTTTTCAGAAAAAATGTATTTCCCCTGGTAAAGAGAATATACATCCATTGCAAGACAGTTCCATGCAATCTCTTTTTTCCCCTCTGCCATGAAAATACTTGTTGCAAACATTTTCATCTATTATCACCAGATATTTTCCCTTCACCTTTGCAAATGATGCAGCTCTCTAAAACTCTTCTAAAAAAGTCCATATCCCAAAGAACTCTGTTAGTAAATACCAGGCACTGCAACAAACTTACAAGACCTTTCTGGTGTTATATCATTCCAGAAAGTCTGAGTTACTTATTGCTTGTTCAAATTCAAAACCATCTGACACAGGGGTCTTGCACTTTTGACTGTAAAAGTCAACTTTTAAGTTGACCAGCACTCTTAGATGCTCTATATTAAGCTACAGACATGAAGAGGAGTATTTCCTCAAGCTTATACACATCTAATTGGAAGTGTTGAAGAACCTTCCTCCAATCACACAGAAGTAGCAGAAGACTCTGAAATAGTCCTGTGGCAACACCAATGCAAATGTCAGAAGTGCTATAACTAATTACTAATGTATAATAAGTAAATTAAACTTAAAAAAATATGGCAAAAAAAAGATTAAGATGTATTGATGCCACTTAAGGGAAAAACATGAAAAGCATATATGCACAATAATTTGCTTAGCCACCCCCTTTTTCTTTTGTTAAATTTTTTCACAAAAATAAAAAAAGAGGATACTTTGAAAAGCTGTGATAATGCTGTTCTTTATCAGGTAGAACAGGATTTGGATACCTACCCCTTTTCACACATTTTCACTCCTAGCTTCACTGGGTACTGAAATATACTTAGCATTCCATGCTCATACTCTTTTTTCTTATTGAATACCTTCATCTTTATAAGTGACAGCCTCAATCATACCAGAAAAAAAGGAGTGAAGTTTGCATTAACAGAATACACTAAACATATCGTGGTCTTCATTCATTGAAGGAACATTTGCATAATTGCTCTAAATTAGAGACATTTAATTTTAAGTGTTTTACTAAAAGTTTAAAAAGACTTTTTATTCTTAATTGTATTTAGTCTGATTCATGACAAATCCTTTATTGTATGACACATAGGATTTTTCTATTTCATGTCAAGATATTCAATTCATAACAACTTTTCTACCTGAGAAGTTTGTGGCAGGGAGTTAAACTGTGATACAGTAATATGAATACCCTAACTTCAAAGATAGAAAAGGGAAACTGTCGTGAACTTTTGGAGGTATTTAAAGCCTTCTGCATAGTTGTTACAAGCAAACACATAGAGTTCTAAGTTATATTTATTTTAGATAGCTCTTCAGATTCATAAGTCTTGATCGATTTCTGTCTACAGACAAACTAGTCCATGTCTTTCTCAAACAAGTTCTGATGCAAAAATGTACATCATGTACAGATTCAAGGGCTGGAGGACAAATAGGAAGATTTGGAAACATTTCTTTCTTTATCATCTCTGCTCTCTTAACAGGAAAATAATGAAACCAGGTTTGTGAGGGTACACATCCTATCCCTTCATTGGCAGCAACATTTCAAATGCACTGCCTACACATAAGACTCAAGTACTACTTGGATGGCATTCACATGCCACAGGGCTATCCAAACATCTTTATGGGGCTGACGATGGTGACACCAGATATCTGGGATAACTATGGCCTTTTGGGCTGACAGCAGGTGGGATACCATGCCAGAGCTTCTGAAAGCCCTTCCACAGACAACTGACTGTAGGCAACAGAGCCACTCTCTTTGTCACAGTTTTCCTGTCACATCCTGTCAAAAAAACCCCCACCTTTTACCTGATATTTGAGCTGAGATAGTTTTAAATAGCATATCATCAGCACCAGCACCCCTGAGATGTGATCAGCCACCATTCAATTGACAGGTCATGAAGATGACTCATTCCAGTGGATGAACATGCATGATAAGTGAGGGTGGATATGGAAGAAGCTGGGAAATCTTCACAGTTAGGAAGAGTAAAAGTTCTAGGATTTGAATCAAATGGTACATCAGCATATTCCTTTAACACCAGACTGTGAGACTGACACGTTGTTCCAGACTCTGTCAAGCAGGACATGTCACAGCAAAAATCCTGCACCTAAATTGAGTCTCCAGCAGTTCACCCATGTGGATCCCTGGGGAAGAAGGATCCTATGATCAGCATGACTTATACCCACATGCCAGTTTACATATGATAACCAAATCCTCATCCTTTCACTTATGACTCTGTTCCATATGGGCAACATCAGTAAAAATGATAACAAATACTACTTTTACTTTTGTGATCTATTCAACTCTCCCTCTCTTTTTTATTTGGAGAATATTGTTTTTCACAGAACTCAGCAAGGCTTCTGAGAAATCCAGATCTTTTTTTTTCTGGAGAGGGAAAATTATCCTGTTGGTTACAATAAAGTGAAGCAGAAGTAATGCCATTTGTTTCCATCAGATTATTGCTGATTTAGACCAGTGTATCTGATATCAAATTTTGGGAAAATTTTATTGAAATATGCTTTTAGCATCTTATATTTGTAGGAAAAATAGTATTGTGTTCTATTTCTCCATTCTGCTGACAAAACAATGTTCCACCAATGTGCCTGATATGAAAATGATGGGGTTTGCAGTAGGAAAAAGTTTCAGCTTCTAGTGTAAATATTTTGATAATTGATTATACTTCATATGTGATTAATTCTGTGGCATATTAACAATATGACTCTAATTTTACTATATATCACAAGAGATTAAATGTAGGGAAGAAAACAGTTTTTTCTGTGCATTGGTTATATTTACAATGCAGAATAACATGTCCAGAAAAATAAATGAATTCTAGAAGGTAAAAATCCCTCAAAGATTTTTTTTCATTAAAATATTTCTTTACAGTCTAGAGACCACTACAATTCAAAAATAAGTTTCTGATTTAAAAAAAAAAAAAAAAGCATTGTCATATAAGTATTGCCATGCTATGGGGAAAAGTTCATGCTGACATTATTGCATTTTCAAACTTTGCTTCAATTACACTAATACACTAACTTACACTGAATATGGCTTATCAAGATCAGTCACAGTCTTGACCTTTCCCTGGATTTACCCTGATGATGAAGGAGTGGAAAAGACCTCACTACTAATTTACATAAATGATTTGGCAAATTTTTAATTAACTTATACTTTTCTGTGTGTTGTGATTTCTGTTAATATACAATTGATAAACAAATGCATAAAAACTTTCCTGCTGCACAATTTGAACTGCAGACTGTTTACCAAACCCAAATTATCTGGATAATAAACAAAATAAAATATTCATCTTTAAATTAAGAGATTTTGATAAATTAAATATCAACACCTTTAACAAGAAATTTACTGTCTGTTACTCTAATATGCAGACTATTGTAATACTGATGATTTGTGCATGAGCTTAACAAACACAGCTCAAACTTAGCCATGCTGCCCCAGCTCCAGCTCACTTTCCAGAAATAGTGAAATACCCTGGAGATGGGGCTTCATGTTTCAAGGAACAAATGTATTAGATTTTCATAATTAAATATAGATTATTATTTACTTCTGCTTTTGCTCTATTTGGTTTTAAAATACTCATCATTTACGATTCAGGATAAATAGAAAAGTAATATAAACTCAGAAGTTTATAGATTACTAATAGTAACCTCTAAATGTTCTCTTCAGTGAGAAAAGAAAAACAATGTTCAATTTGTGACAGGTTTTGGGATTTTTACTTGCTACAATAACAAACAATTTAAATTCCACTAATTACCTTCCTTCACTGACCTACAGAGTTATCACAAGCAGGAAAGATTAAAAGGCAGTCTTGAGACAGATGTCGCTAACATGGAATTCAGTAAGTGTCCGTGTGCTTCCTCACTAAAATGTTGCATAACTTGCTTCCTAAATGTCCAGTGATCAGACTAGACATGTCAATACTTGAAAGAAAACCTGAACTGTCAAGACCATTTTACCTTCCTCAGCAGGAACCAGAGATCTCAGTTATATCCCCGGCCGTCAAAATAATCTGGTATTGCAACATGGAAAGATTAGTCAAAAATACAACAAAAGATACTTTAATACCTTCTACACACAATATACTGATAGCAAGGTATTATAACACCATCAAAATATTTGATTGTAAAACAATCTACATCTTAATTAAGAATCAAGTAGACTAATTTCTACTGCATTATTAGTTATATACACTAAACTTAAAAATAGTAGTCAATGAATCATTTTCTTGAGAAATTTGTAGGCACTGTAGTCATGAAGTTCTGTTTACTTACTCCAAAAGTATTCAAATTGCTAACACGAGATGTCATTGGCCACACTTTTTCTTGTGAGTTCTTGAAGAAATAACCATAATAAAGGCACTTACAAATTATTAGCAAACTCATAAATCAGTTGTTGGTCATTTTTTTCTGTCTTCTCTTTTTCTGCAATTCAGAACAATTTTGTTTCAGACTGCTTACTGAAGGCACAGAGGTGCTCTAAAGGCTAAATACAAAGATCAGTAAGCAGCATGTAAACAGCAAAAGTGATTAATAAATTAAAAAAGTAGTCAGTAGACTTGTTGTTTGCTTCTCATGCAAGTAACTTCCATAGCAAAAGAAGGTCACAGTGACTAATATGATTGTGTTACTGTGTTTGTGTATTTAATTTCAGGATAATGCCAAATGCCATCTTAACATGCTGGTTTAGATAGAGAAGAAGTTAAAATAAATCCACAAAAAAATGCACAGTATGTAGTCTGATTCCACTTTTATTTGGCCACAATTCCACTGCATAGTACTTAAATAGCATTTCTTCAAGGCCCAGTTTGATGAATGGGTATAAAAACTGGAATTTTTAGCAATAGCGAGTTGATTTCAAGACAGATTTCACATGCACTGTCTGCACACTCTATAAACTGCAGATTTTTTTTTTTAAGTGAATTGTATTTTTTAAAACACCATAAATAATGGGAGGATTATCTCAAAGCTTACTAGTGTGACAGTCTTATAACGTGGCACTGAGGAAAGATGTCATGCACCCATCAACATATGACATGGTCCAAGAGTGTGAGTCTTGCCAGAGATGAAGATGATACAGGCTGTACACCTGGTGATACAGGCTGTGTCTGCCTGGAGCACATGCTGGGATGAACCCTGCTCTGGTTCTTCAAACACAATTATTTGGCTTGCCTCAGCAAGATGCCCAAGAGTAAACCAGCACATGTGTGATGTGGAAAAAGCGAGGAGAGATCGAAGTGGCAGTTATTAATGAAGACAGTGAACAAGGTCTCCTTTTTGGCCTGAGTAACTGTAGTAGTGACATAGCACATGAATAGCATCACTTAGACTTGTTTTAGAACCTAACTTCAGGCAAACTTCTGTAGCATAACATTGGTATTGCAGTAATTCTATAAGAGTTCAGGTAAATTTAAAAGCACTTGTGTGAACATTTCAAATAACATTCTGCTCAAAATTTTGCTAGCAATGCTGTTTTCCTTGACTAGTCTCTGGTTATGAAGACACACTCTCTCCAATTTTATGTGGTTTTTCATTTTTGCATATATATAAAAAAATATTTGTATATCTGTCTCTGTGGCTTTGTATTTAAATATTTTGTAAGCTTGTGATCAGTTAAAAAAGCTTTTTTTTATCATTCTGATTGCCTTCAAAGCACTGAAATAATGCTGTTACTTCTCAATAAATACCATTTTTTAGTGATCAAAGTAGAAGCGTGCACATATTCAAAAATATCTGTCATCATAGTAGTAAAAATTCTTGCTTAAGACGTTTCAGCAACCATTTAGGTTTTAAGCCCTGACATGGTACTTTAGGTCCAATACGTGCTGGATTCCAGTTGTTTTGCTATGTCCGCAAACACCATAAGCTGCATTTACAAGAACAAGAGATACAAGGGACAGTAATTCTAAGTTGTAGGGGAAACATGTTTGCCGGTATAAATCAGCCTACAGACCTGCTACAGATTATGCGCTCCTCTCATGGGTCCTTCAGTCTCTGACAGAGGTTAAATGGATGCTAATTCCAAAATTAGAAACAGTGGGTGCATTTATCTGTAAAATTGTCTGATATTCCTATGGCTACCACTGTGTACTTCTCACTTGGTGTATTATTACTTTTGCTCCAGTATGAAAAACATTGAGAATGACAAGAAAAGAACCCCAGAAAATTAGGAAAACTAATTTGTCTAATATCAAACACACTGATTGCTCTCAACTCTGAATATTTCAGCTTCATGCGAGATTGACAGTAGATTGACAGCCCAGCATTATTTCACCAAATACCAGAGCACTGGCAAAGAAAAGATAGATGAAATTATAATGCTTAGTGAATCATTCACGTTGCAAATTCAAGCTGACATTGCTCCCTTCCCATCAGACCAAAAGAAAACATCATGATTACATTTAAGATGCAAGTGATGGTATTCACATTTGACATTATGGTAGAACCGAGAAACATGGCAAAGATTATTGCAGATAGACCTTCATGTTTTCCAATTCCCAGTCTAAATTACTGCCATATACACAAGCAATATGTCTCAAATCAGCAGTTAATTTACCTGACTATCTCAGCAGAAAGTACTTTAATCCCAAGCTATCTGGCAGCAGCTTTAAAATAACATTGACACTGCTGTGTCCTATACATATGATTTTGGGGCCTGCAAAAGTGAAAAAAGCACAAGAAAACAGGATGTATGGTTGTGGGTAGGTTGTGGGTAGGTTGACAAATATGGGGACAAAAAAAAGAGCTGGGCAAGGGTGAAAACCCCACTTTTTTTTTTTTTTAATTTTGTGTGTGTGAAAAAAGAGAATGTTTTTTATAATCTGCAACAAAATGAATTCTGGAGTATGGAGGACTTAGTGCTTATGACACTAAACTTTCAGAATATTCTGAAACTTTTACTCTTCAGCTGACAGCTTAATCAGCAAATGGGAAGATGTGAGTCATGGGGGCTAAGCCAACAGAGAACATCTGTACAGAGAAATGTGCATAGAAAATGTCATTGATACAGACTTACCTGGAGAATTTCCCAAACCTGAAAATTTTATTTTTTCCCAATAAAAATTTCTGACTGGCTCAAACAACCATAACTGATTCTTATTACTTGCATTTCTTCGTTAGAAATGGGAATTATCAAG
>WEIV01006292.1:0-44171 GCA_013390005.1 Calyptomena viridis | reverse complement strand
AAAAAAAACAAAAAAAACCAAAAAAACAACACACCAAAAAAAACCCCGACAAAATTTTACAAATAATCAGTGTTTAATCTGCCCTGATAGAGATAAACTCCATATCTCACCACTTTCCAGAGAGTTTTTCTTTCCTGTGCAGTATAGCTTCGATTTCCACTGTAGCATCAATTAGAGAGCCTTTTTCTGCTCAGTTGTTTCTTCTGTCCCTCCAGAAACATATATGGGAGACAAGCTTATTAGTTCCACAAAATAAAGACAAACCAACCCCTCCCTCAAAACCCAAAACCAACAGAAAACAAAAACCAATTAACCAACCAAACAAAATTAAAAACAAAACAACAACAACAACAAAAAGAAATTTACTCGATTTGCAAGTAATTCCATAAAATACAAACTGCAAGTCTTTGTTCATATGAAGCTATTGCCACAGCTCAAATAATAGCTGAAAGACAAAATATGAAACATGGTATGCATTTAATGAACACATTACAGCCTTTAGGGTGTATTGGATTATCTTTACACAACAGTTAAGATTTTTGATGTTACAGCATTTGTGATTAGTATTATAGGTGCTGATGAAGTGTGGCCTTCTTTAATACTTTTCATATGACTAGCAGAGTCTTGTGATGGATGTTGGTGTTACACTCAGAGTGGACAAATTTGCCATCAGTTGTGTAGCACCTGGATTACCTGAGTGCATGAAGTCACTGCAAAAGGATGCTTGACTTGTCTTCCTGTTGACAGCACATGTGAGAAGGGCAGCATCCCCAGAGAAAAAGATCAGGAATGAGGAGAGATGAAGGAACAGGACAACTTGATATTATCACAGTATTAAAGGTTCAAGAAGTTCTGACAGCTGGTGCCAGACATTTAAGGCACTGACTAAAAATATAAATATAAAAAAATACAGACACTGCTATGTGACTCCAGCACTTTGGTTTGGGGGCTTGAGAAACATTGTTACTTTGTCTCTAAAGCACAGCCACAAAGCTCTGCTCAAACATTAACGTGATGAAACAAAATTGCAGAAACAGCCAGACTGCAGCATTACACAATGTTTGCAGGTGTACACCTAATTGCACTTTCATTATATCCTATTAGAAGTGATTCCACATCTGTCAATAGGAGTCATATTTTCTCAGCCATGATCAAAGCTCCAAGTCATAAAAACACATCAGAGTGGATAATTAGTCCCATTGAGTTTGGGGAGTTCATCCAAATAGACTAAGTATTCCAAACTGCTTGGGAAGGGAAACATCTGTGTCCATAGGCCTTCCTGCAAGTACCTAAAGAATTATTTGTCTTTATGTTTATAGATCCTAAATGTGCTTTCTGTGTTGTCCTAAGTATTTGCCCACTGAAATATCCACAAATTGCTAATCTAAGTAAAAAAAAAAAAAAAAAAAAACAAAAAAAAAACCTGCATTCATTGAAAATGAAATATTCAGAGTTTTAGTGGTCAGGCTCTCTCCTGTATGTATCTTCAGTAAAATCCTGACTGCATGTCACAAAACAACATGCAGGAGCTTTGGGAAATAGAGAGGGAGAGGGTTATGTGGGGTGATTTCAAAGCTAATTGCTTTCTTGCTCACAGTCATCTGTGCCATAGTCCGCCTGGAAGCATCACTTGAAGGAATTCACCACATGCGAAAATTCTGCTTTTATGAAAAAACAGGAACTATCTTTCACCAGTGTCCTTCCCTTCAATGTCTGTCATCCTCTTTAAGATTTAGGACCAATCAGATGCAACGAAATACCTTTATTTTCTGAGAATCCTTTACCTGAACATGGTCACCATGTTGTATTTGACTTTGATCAAAAGAGATTCATTACTTACTGTCTTTAATGAACTTCTGACACTGGATTTTTCCTCCCATTGTTTTCACAGTCTTATCTGCATTGCTGAAGATCTGGAAGTCAACAGCCTTTTGAAATAATTTGCCTTTGGTAGAGGAAACTTCATGAATTTTTAAACCTTGCTGACTAACATCCATATGAGGAGCTCATCCCACCTAATTACATGAGTCTCAGTACATACATCAATGTCTTACATGACTTCATTCCAACTTGCAAGGCTGATAGTATCTATGAGAGCACTGGCACATATCTCAGGAACTAATTAAAGACTGCACAACTTCATTAGTGCTGTGGCAAATTTCTGGTTCCAAGAAAGATGCTGCAATTATATAAAGTTACACGACAAACTTGGAGAGAAAGCTATAACTTGCGTAAGTAAGAGCTTTATAACAGTTGAATGAAAAATTGAAGAGAAACTCCTCTCCTAAATGAAAACAATCTTTTAAATTACAGGTACTAAGAAAAGGAAGTTTTAGTGAATTTCATGTAATCTTTTGCTGAATAACTGATTGGTAAAATACGCTTTTATTCTCAGATACAAAATGCTGGAGAATTTTTCTCTTCTTTCTCTTTTCTTTGTTTACTATTATCGGAGTTTTATGTTGAGACAAGCATATGTGTACAAAGAAAAGGTAACACACATTAAGCATATGTGTTACAGTGACATTGAAGATTACGGAATTAACCTAGGAGTTGAATTCAATGATCTTTGTGGGTTCCTTCCAACTCAGGAGATTCTATAATTCTATGAACCTTGCTCAAAAACTAAGTAAACTTCCAGCATCAAAAATATCTTTAATTCCTAATGTTGCACAAAAATTATTTTCAGCTTCCTATAACTTCTGAAAACTTGTTACAAGACATTGTCTTCAAAATCCTCGGTTTCTAGAGCATTTTTATACCCAGCCAGAATGCTCTAAGGGTCTTTGTCTTCTTGAAGCTTCTTGAGGGAAACTCAGCAACAAGAACAGATGGAGTGGTGAGACCTCTTCACAACTCACAGTGAACTCCAGAAAGCAATCAGGAAAGCTCGTGAGCTTTGGTTTGATAGATGAAGAGAGGAAATTGGACAGCAAAAGATACAAATTATCTCTGCCAACCTTGAGGTCTAGAATCAGGGAGCCAGCACAATATACAGGGTAAGGGAGAAACAAGTGAGTAACTGTGATGATCCTAAAAAGTCTGTAAGGGTATTAAAAATCTCTTATGCAGGCTAACTTCGTAATAACATATAATTAAGTCCATTGTATGTATTTGGAAGCTTGTTTAATTTCTCAGATTGTTCCATGCCTGCCCACCCCTAGTGACAGAGCAGGCCAGCAGTTTCAGAGGGAGACAGGTATGTTCACCTTCACAGCCTTCCTTTCTTCTCAAAGCCGTTGCTGCTTTTATGCTCTCGGAGTTCCCACTTTTCCTTAAATGGGAGCTCTGGCACTTTAAAATGATTGATTATTCCTCTCCACAAATCCTTAGCAGGTTTCAAATGTCTTTCATTACTGTATACACAGTGGGCTGGAATGGGAGTTGACCCTCATAATGGCATTGCTCTTCTCCCTCCGTGGCCACCATGGATATGTCTGTTCCCACCTCCCTGTTTGGTAATGGTCAAAGGGGGAAATTACACTCAACTTCTATGTCAAAACAGGAAGATTCGCTTTCAAAACTGAATTATAGAGCTTGAATTGACTAGATAATGAACTTGTCTAACTATGGAAATGAAAATTAAGAAGTATCTCTTCAACATCATCAGCATACATATCAAAAGCTGCTCTGTTAGAACAGAAAATTCTGGTATCTGCTGTTCAGATAATTCACTTGTTTGATTTTCCTCAACACTTCTGAATCCAATAGAAACTAGGCAAATATTATTTTACTTAAGTAATTAAGGAGAAATAGCAAGTTTTTGTCTTCATATAGATTGTGAAAATTTCCACAATAAGCTTTAACAGGAGAGATTGCTTTAAAAAGATCATTTTTCAATGCACTATAGAAGGTCACTTCGTTGGATTTTCCACAGAACTACTAGAATGTTTATTTCTGAGTTAAGTGAACAAATAATTCTCAACAAAATTTATTAGAGGGCTGCAATGCATTCTTTTACTTTGTCTTAGGTGTTCCGCCTTTGAGGTTACAGTGCTTATCACAATTATACTTTAAGGGTCTTACAACGATGATTCTTGGATTTTTGTTATTATTTCAGTGAATCATTAAAGGAAAACCTTTCTGCAAAAGATAAGGTTTTGTCAAAGATGATTTTCAGAATAAAAAGAAAAGTGGAGTGTTTTTAAGAAAAAAATACACAGATAACTATGTTCTAACATACGAGTACTCTTGTGTGTAAAAAACAGCCTTTTACAAATAATAGATAGGGAGATAAATACATTAACAATATCATTATTTTTAATAGGATTTGTCCATGTTCTTTCATGTGTACTGCAATGAAAGTTCAGTCTGGCAAGACCCAGCTCAAAGGCTTTCTGTTAAAGACAGCATTGCACCAGGTGGAAAGTGCAAAATGAAGCAATTGGCTTCAGCTGCATCAAAGAGATCATGAATTTTGCTGTTCTTCATAGAGACTAGATGAAAGGGAGAAGCATTATTGCAGTACAACATCCTGTTTTCCCTAATTATTTTTCATTGCATGAGAAGGGCACTATATTGTGCAACCCCTTTTAACATGGAAAAGATCTTTTATTTATTCTCTACATAATTATACAATAATTAAAACACAGCCAAGGACTATCAAATTCTGTAAAAGATTTTCTTAACAGTTTCTGTGAATCCCATTATAATGAGTTCTGAGCCAAGAACAGAGAACATCTGTTTTGCACTTTCTAATCATATTTCCTTTTTGAAAGATCAGGGATTATCAGACTAACCTATTTGGCTGGTTTAAACTGGGGTAGCATTGAAAATTCTGATGTTACAAAGCAGTGAAGACTCATGTTGGGTACCAAGGCAGGACTTAAACCTACATTGGGTACTGTATCACACTGTCCGAAAGAAGCATGGAAATAGGTACTGGGGTTACAATTTTGACCACTTTGTAAATATTGTAAAGTCTAATAAATTTGTACGCTACCAAATGTGTCTTAATTAACTGATCCTCTTCAATTTCCCATTGAATATAGAAAATATTGTGTGTGAACTCCTGCTTTTTTACCAGGAAGGGCACTGATACACCAGAAGTAAATTGCCTTTGTCTGTAGAGTTCTCTCTTTCACACCTCTATGTGCTTTTTTTTTCCCTGTTAGAAACCTCACAGAGAGGATTTGTGAATGCTCCCAATTTAGCTGAATGATCCTTGGAGTAGCCCACATGGGATATCTATGTTGTGCAAAGTGTCAGGGGACTTCCCAGCCACTCAGTCTTGAAGACTGAAAACAAAACAAAGCAAAATAAAATTAAATAAAATATAGAGTAAAATAAATAAAACAAAAGAACATTTGAAGACAGATGTGAGCAGGAAAAGTACGTAGAAGGTCACTGATCATCCTGCTAGAAGTACTTTTTATAGGTTTAATGTATCACGTAGAGTGTGCTGGGAATGTAGGGCCTTCCACCAAGCAATGGTGAGGGCTTTGGGGAAAGTTTTTTTGAGAGACCATGAGAAGGAAGACATTGTCCTGCCATTGACTATGCAAGAAAAGATTTTCACAGCTGCTTGGAAGGTTGGAGCTGAGAGCTCTCATTCAAAGAGAACAAGACACATAAACACCTTTAATGCATTTAATCTCAGACATCAGATCTTAATCAAGCCATACAAAAAGAACAATGTGGTAGTATAAAATGAGAAGCTTTGATAAGGAAAACTGAGGAAAAGAAGATTAAAGGGATAGCAAAAGATTTCAAGGCCCTTTTATAGCACAAAATGTTTCTGAAATCTTCAATACAAACAAAAAGAAGCATTGTGCTTTCTGATTATTTTGCCTCCCCGTAAGTAGAATTTTGGTAGGGAAATCTATGAACAGGTGAGGCCTTCACTCTGGGTAGCTGGTTATGTAATCTGTGAAGAGCAATAAACTTTATTCTTGACTCTTCTGTTTCTGACAGCCATTTGAGATTAAACAAATCATTACAACAGTAAAGGAGATGTCTTTTCTCATCTAAATTGCTTGTATTTCCCATGCTTTGACTCACTTAAATTTGTCCCAGTATCTTCAGAAAAAGCCTTTTTTCATGAGTGTCAGCCTCCCCAAGCTAGTGATATTTCCACAAGTAAAAGGCCATGCCACGTGTCAGAAAACTGGGTCTTAGTCTATAACATTAAAAGAGCAAAGAAGAGCTAGGCTGTCTGGAATTTCTCAGTGACAACTGCTCAATCATCCAGCCTTCATTATAAGTTTAAGAGAGGTTATTTAATCTGCTACAAGAAGGAACCAACTGATAGATACAGAAGGGGTATTCTTATTTCTCAGGACAAAAAGTCTCCTCTGACCATGACTGCATACAGGCAGCTTATTGGAGAGCTTTTAAATATTCCTCATTCTGATATAGGAGGAATTGCATCTACCAGCTAAATTTGTTTAATATTTCCCAAGATCATGTTTCAAGCTCCTTTTCTCAGCTATGGGCCCATTTTCAGAAGGAAAATTTCTGGTTTTAGGTTACTTCACCTCTTTGTTCCAGAAAACCCTGATAAAACCTCTTCTGTCTCAATTCAGTTATTTTTGAAACAAGCACTGAAGTCCACAATTAATCTGACAAATGCATAATATTTCTTATGAATTAACATACACTCAAGGACCAATGAGTTTAGGAAACTGATCCCATAATGACAAAATGGGCAGTCACCAACCTGAGAAAGAAATGAGTGAATACAGACTTGGGGAAATTTTAATGATTCTTAAATAACTACAGTGTTATGATCTAAGCACTGACTTAGGGAATTGTATTTGGAAAACATTAAATAGAAGACTTACATAATGTAGTTCATCTAAAGTGCTTTCCTAGAACTTCCTCAGTGAATTTTGCACACTGGATTTGAATACAATACTGCTCTTCATTTCTTTTTCTTAGGCTATTGTCACAAGTCCAGAAAAACTGTGAATGTTAATCATAGACTTTTTCTTTTCTCTGCCTTCTCTTCTAGCTTGAACAGTTTGCAGTGATTCCTCTTTTAATTTTCAGTGCCATGTTCAAATGAGAAAATAAAGTTTGAGCACAGATTTATTTTACATTCATTTTAATTCCCATTCCATGTGCTTTTCACAGCTGCTCATTTTATTGCATTGCTTTTCCAAATGAAAACTCCAGCTGCTTCAGCCTTGCAAACCGTATAATACATGTTGTATAAGCCTGTTTCAGTAGACTGTTCCAGAGACTCGATTGTTATTGTTTTCATCATCTTCCATCTCCAGCCAGAAAATCTAGTGTTTAGTTTTAAGTCGCAAATGCAGTCTTTGAAAGTCCCAGCACTTTCTTACTTGGATTCCTTAGGAAACAAGACATGTCTGTCTAGCTTGCTGTCTTTATTCTCCTCAATAACTTCTAGCTTATGGGTCAATTTTAAAAAAATTCAGCGTGTTTCTAGCCAAGCCAGTTTCCATATGTGTAACAGAAAAAAGGTGTTCGGGTTGAGAAGGAAAACCCTTTGGCCACAACATTAATTCAACCCTTTTCAGACATCTAAGAATCCAAGTTGATGCACGCCCTTGAGACATAGTCCTTTAGGAAGTAGAAGTTACTGATCCTGATGCTGAAGTACTTTTACACATAAGTAATTCTGTAACTCAATTAATTGCCTGGCTCGTGCCCGTTAAAAGTCAATGTAACACAGGGAGATGTACCTATGTTTGCAGGAAACCTGACGTTTAACATCCCCATGAAGCAGTTCCATAATGCAAGGGTTCCATTTACCCTAGAGAGTCTCAGCTTCAGGGTCTAGTTACAGGTTTTTTTGAACACAGCTTTGGAACACCAAGAAATTAACACTTAACAATGTGACAAACAGATCAGGCTCTGAGTTCAGTTAATTATTATATCAGAAGTAGTAGATTATTTGTAGATTAACTGACTCCAATTACATTTGTAGTTAGTACACGCACTTCAGTTTCTTGGGAAGTTAATGAAAGTTAAGTGGGTTTTGTTTGTTTGTTGAGCTTGACAGCAACATCTCCTGGGATGATGACGGGAAGTCATTGTACCTGTATCACATGCAATGGTCCTGCTCATTGACCCAGACCTCACCGACTGTAGGCCAATATTTTATTTCTCACTGCTGAGCAAACTTCTAAAGTCACTTGCCAAAGGATGCTGCCAAGTCTTTGTAGTACTGCCAATTCCTTGAATCCTTGAATCTCATATTGTCATGACACAAGACCAAAAGTACAGATAAATCTAGTGACATTGACTTCTTTTGGCTGTGGAGCCCATGGGAAAGATTTTGAAACATTCCTGGTATAAAACTCCACCAATACAGCAGTGAGACTTGCTCTGCACAATCAACTTCAAACCAAAACTACTCGTCAGCTACCTGATGGCTGGATCAAGAAAAGAAAATGCATAAGCAGCTATTTGGAGTGACACTATCTACCAGCCATGCTAACGCCCCAAATTATAAATTTCCACATCTCATTCTTTATCAGACAGATCTAAACCTACCTCAGAAGAACAGACAACTGCCTCACATTTAGCACAATCTGTGTGGTTGCAGAGACTCAAAAAGTCACAGGCATTGAAAGTGTGATTTTTTTCAGCTGTGCATGCTAAAAGAAGCATGGTTCCTTCCAGCAAGTTTTGGTAGTAAGGATTTGGTTACAAGCTGTAAATGGGTCTTTAGATTTCTGCTTTCCCTGGTAGTCTCTTTTCACCTCTGAAAACCTCCAAAATTTCCATGATGGTTTGCTGTCAAATCCTTAGTATCTTGCATTACTTTTCAGTAGATTCCGCTGTTCTATTCCAGCACAAAAAATGGGATGAAGGAAAAGAAAAGATGCCTCTGTTTTTCCAAATTTTTATAATTTATCTTTATGGCTGCTAAAGATGGTAGCTAAGGACACAGAAACCAGGACAATTAAACTATGTTGCCCATGTCCTCATTTTTTCTTTTCAGTATTGCCTTTTATGTACAATACTACAGATTTCAGCTTCATCCTTTGCCTTTACTATACAAGAACACACATTTCAGATTTACACACTTTCTATTTACTTTTAAATCTGAAGAATGTTTTAGTTCCTGTACAGTTCAGAAGCAAATCCTTAGTGTGGAACCGTTGCTCTCTTCAAAGACAATGCATACAATTAAATCAACACTGTGATGTTTTAGTCGAAATTAAAAAAAACCCTACTTTTCAAAGAAAGAAAAGTCCTCCAGGTTCATTGCAAAACATTAATACAACTTTTTATTTAACGGTAGATCAATTGTTTCCTTAGCCTTCAGGATTCTTGTGCAAATAGCAAAGATTTACAATTAAAAATTGAAAGTAATCCTTTCCAGAAATGATAGCTCAGAGAGAATATAAATTTATTTCAAAACTTATGTCAAGAGTCTTTCTACTAAATTGCAAAGCCCAGAAGATGCTGCTATAATACATCTCAAACACCTGCCTGCTGAACAGGGTGAGCATTCCATTGTGCTCTTTGCTTATGGTTTTGTCTATAATCTGTCATTGTTGATTTCTTGATGCAACTTACCAAAGAAAATGAGAGAAATCATTATGCTACTCATTATGAATAATTACCTGTTTGTAAGAAACACTTGACTGTGATAGCCATAGATTTTTTTTTTCCCACATGCTCAAAATTCAATACAATTTCACTCCCATTCATTGGTCATCTGCATTGCTGTGGTGGTGACTAAATGTGTTTTATATACTTTATATACTTGTGTTTTTTCCCCTCAAGTGACTAAATTTCAAAATTCAAAGACTAAATACTTCTACAACAGGTTTTTTGTCAATATATAATACCAACTGTACAGTAAATTGGATATAGCTCCATGCTTCACTATTGTCTTATATCTGAGGCTCACAGTGTATTGATGGGCTGCCTTTGTGCTCATTTGAAATAACCAGGAACTGAAATTTTGAATATTGTGCTGTATTATACATAATAAAATCAATCCACAAAAGTAGCTGAAAAAATACAAAGGGAAGTTTTAAGGGAGAAGGTCAAGGTATTAACGTTTTGTCTTCCGTTAGATAAAGTTTCTTTCAGTGACAGTAAATTTAAAAAAAAATTTCCTGCTCTTCTCTCTCAGAAAAGAAAATAATATTTTCTGCTCTTCTCTCTCAGAAAGCTTTGCTTTATATTTCTAGGCCAGCACTTTCCCAAGGAGTACCCTACTGACTACTAACCAAGTCTAAGTCAAGACTAAGTGAAGACCTAAGGTGGGACTACCTTAGGCACACCCAAACTACCCTCTGTATTGACTGCCTTCAGAAACAATCACAACCCCACAAGCCCTAGCACATTTCAGGACCTGCTTTACTTTCAGTTCCCCTCTGTAAGAAAGATCTCAGTGACCAGTCCCTACCCCATACCACCCAGAGCACATTTGCACCAGCACCCCCTGCAGCCTGCAGGTTGCCAAAGGGCAGGACCTCCAGAAAGCTCTGGCCAGGTAGACAGACTTACTGCCCCAGTCCAAGGACCAGCTTTACTTCCACATCTGTGCCTCCATGATCAGCTACATTTCAGCTGCCCATGGAAGTGCTGGGAATTTGGCTGAACCACAGGGAGTTGTCAGACCACAAAACAGAGATTGTTATCACTCTTCAGAGGGTCTGCAGCATTTTCCAGTGGGTCGCTGCTTCTGAAACTGCCAGAAGTATATGAAACATGGAAAAGCGATGTCCCGGTCCTGCTGCTCTACCAGCATGTTCCTGGGTGCCTACACTATAGGAAATAGTGTGTGGGCCTTCTTCCAGCTTGAGGCTGTCCTTCCAGTAGGATAGTGTCATGTTTTTGCAAATGAACAGCGACACCAATTTAGTGCAGAGGCAGAAACATGCATAGGAGGACAGTACTTTTATGGAGTAAATGCTGCACTGCCTGTAGCTGCATTTCTTGAGGCAGAAGAGCCCCAGAAGATGGACTCTGCAGAGCACAGGCATGTCATGGGAAGGGCCATGTGCTGCCCCGGCTCTTCCAGGATGCCCACAGGGCCTGTGAGTGGGCACCATAGCAGAACAGCATTATATTTGTATACTCACATTTCAGTTTCTGTCTTTATCTAGCACAAACCCATCATAAATATGCAGGACATCAACTAAGCTTTTTTTTGCATTCAAAATGAATGCAAAAAACTAATGAATGAATCTTCATCAGACATAATGGCAGCACATAGCACCGAGGAGTAGGCCAGGGAACAGCCGAAAAAAATCTCGTGTTTACTGTCCTCCAGAATTCTGCCTCTCCACCCTAGATAAAAGCCAAAGTGCTGTAAGCATGAAGATACTTCCACAATTTTTTCTGTGTCACTCCATACCAATTACATTTCACTCAGAAAAGAAAACATATAACAGACTGGAAAGAAAAATGCTGAACTCTCTTTTGGCACCACTAGGCTTACTAAAAAATGCAGGAGCCTAGGAGGCTTGACTGGCAAATGACCTGCTGTTGAATTCACACACTTTTGATCTCTGTTAGTGAGTTGGTCAATACAGTTCAAATATTCTGATTCCTCTGAGAAGGGTCCATTCATCCCAACTTCTGCCTTGCAGAGACTTGTTTTTGACATATCAAATACCTCAAAACCAAATGTCCATACATAATATTTTAATTATGGTTCAGTGTGGCATTACAGTTTTTATATCTTCAGTTATTATTAGTATCAAAGACTTAACCAAAGACTTTTATTAGTATTACTTTTTTACATCCATATATCTTGCATGCCACCCATATATATGTAAAAAATGAGTGAATAAATTTCTTTTTTTTGGCTTTCACATATAGGTTATAGAAATACTTCTGTTAGCTTATACAGATAAATGCTTCTGGTTAAGGTTTTATGTTGTTTAAAACTGACCTTTTCATAGAAATACTCCTGTAAGCTTTCTGGTGAAGTTTTCTTGAATATACCTCCTGATGTTTTTACATATACCTCTTGTTATTAAGATACTTGAATATTTTCTTTAGACATACCTCTTTTTGTTATAAGAACATATTTTAAAAGTAAAAGGGGGTCCAAAAAAATAAAGAACCTAAGGGTAAAAGTGAAGAGAAGTGAAGAGATAACAAATCCAGGACCCAAGAAGGGTAAGACCAGCTAAGAAAAGAAGAAGGTGAAGAAAGATAATAGACTCCTGAAGGAAGATAACAGGAGACGTCGGGAGGAGTGAACCTGGCAAAAGTTGCAAAGATAACAAATGAAAGGACTGCCCTAAGAAGTTTTTTTACCTGATAAACAAAATTAAAGAGGCCCGTCTAAAGAAACTGGCCATGCTCTAAAAAGGCGTAGAAATGGAAATGAGTTAATGGATACATTAAAATTGTATGAATATGTATACTCTACACTGTATAAAAAACTGAAAAACCCCAGAGCAAGGTGTGTTCTAACTCTGTTAGACACCCGGCGCCGCTTTGCTTTGCTGACTTTGTCCCTGAATAAATTCCTTCTAAAGAGAACAGAGTAGTGGGCTCTGTTTTTCATGTATATACATAGTTAATGTCCAGAGTTCTTTTTCATGGCTCTCTTTCATAGTTCTCACATGGTTCTCTCATGGTTGTCTTTTCAGTTCTCTCTTGACCTTTCTAAGAAACTTCCATATATGGAAAACAGTAACTAAGCAACAAAAGACTTAACTTTTGGTTGGTTGGATAAGTTTTGTCACACGTGAGTCTTGAGTAACACGTGAGAGTCACCTCATTACCACTGCAAGGACTATGGCTCCTGGCTTAATTAGAGTTATCTCATAGCCATCGGCCAGTCTATTCATTTGCTCCAACAGTTCAGATATGGAAATTATAAATTCTTCAGATATTTTTAGGTTTTTTACTTACTCTGTGGTATATGTAAGACTGTACATCTGAAGACAAAAAGATGTAACCTTAGACATAAAGCTTAATGCGTTATGCTCCACTTGTGCTATGCTGTACTTCTCTGCCATGATTTGAGTTTTAGTTTCCACAGATATGGAAGAATTCAATCGTATATGTGTCAACATACAAGAAAAAAATAGCACCACACAGTTTGAAAAATGGGATTTGTGCAACTTGTAGTTTCTGGAGAAAATATCTACAATGATTTTGAAAATAATTTTCTATGTTACTTCTCTTAATTTTTTGTTTACTTTTTAGGAGCAGGATGCATGATCCTCACACAATATTAGTGCATTTTATGATCAAAATTTCCCTATTGTTTTGCAAATAAAGAGATATCAATTCATCAAGAATATGGTGAGAGCAACAGCGACAGTGTTAGAAAAAAATAAATGGTTTGTGAGGGAAGGCATAGAAGGCTACATATTCAAATTAAGAAGTCTTTTCGTTCTACAAGGACATCATGTTCCTCTTGGTCTGCTCTGGTCTGGTGAAAGAGAAAGAAGCAAGGAAATCTCTTCTTAGATTTAGTTAGATGCTAGTTTCTATGGAGACAAGTTTCTCCAGTCATTTTTATTTTCAGGCATTAATAGCATAAACAATACAAAGCAGCAAGGGTTTAACCCTGGATTGAACTCCATATTGAGCACATTCTGTAGGGAGAAAAATGAATGTCTAAATTAGATACAAGAGCCATTATACAATCTCGTTAACATTCAATCTCATTAACTGGACTCTGGCAGTAGAAAGTAAAAAAACCTGAAGAGTCACGTATTTTCATACCCTATCTCCTCTTTTTCAAATGTGTCTTCTACAGAAACCTGAGTGGGCAGTCTCATCTGGCCCCTGGCTGTTCCTGCACAGCCGATCACACAAATTGCTGTGCATTAATTACTTAACCTCTGCTTTCACTCGCACCCACAGAGAGGCTGGTGGTTCCCAAGCCTCAGGCAGTTACTGTCCATGCCAAGAGAAGGGAAAGCAATGGCAAAAGCTATCTTTTTGGATGCAATTGAAGTAATTTGGCATGAATGAGAAGACCTATATCATTTTGTGAATTTAAGTGATGAAAAAGGGGGAAAAAAGAATGGTTACTTTCAAATATCAGGCAATTTAATTTCTCTGAGAGGTTCTTTTCCTGACTTTCCTTTCTCCTCTCCTTGAAGACACTTTGATTTTCTCTATATTATTTTCAACTGAATAGACAATTTACAGTGAACATTTAGCTATCCACATATGTACCTTATATATCCAGATCAGAATATTAACTTTCTTTCTTGAGTTTTCAGGGACTGGCGGAGGGAAGAGCTGTTACTGGTCCAGCACTGAACTCCTCAGTGACATTCAAAAGCAATACTTAATACTTGAAACCTCAGTTTCATTATTTATCTGTTTAATGGAGGAATCAACCTCATAAAGAATAGAATCTCCAAGAATGCTGGAAGAAGACATGTTAGGTAAATGTTTTTAAACTCTTCCAGAATTTATGAAGGTTGCCCAAGGCCAGCTTTATCTTTATATTCAAGAGATATGGGACTTTATATTTAGCTCTCCCACACCAACCCCAAGTTGAGTAATCCTATACAGTGCCTAATCTGAAGAGCAAAATGGCAGAAGAATTGACTCACTTCAGCTGGACTTTTCAATTATAACACCGGATTCCACCTCTCTGTGACCCTTAAATGCACAGAATTTCTTCATTGCAGCACCCAGCATAATTGTCATAGACAATAAAAGGCCCAAATTTTGAACAGCATAGTAAGTCATTTTATCTCACTTCATTTTCTGTCAGAGAGCTGGAAAAGGGTTAATACTACAAGTCTCTTCTTGTGCCTGAAAGTTTCTCTTTGTAAAATTTGCCAATTTTGGGACAAATATCTGTTACTGCAAGTCATTATCTGTGAGTATTTTGGCACTGGTGTCAGGACTGACTGAAGAACTGGAGTGTAAAATATTCTCAGTGGGATGTTCAGAAAGCAGAGGAAACTTCTAAGTGTACACAAGGTGCAAATTTGTTATTTTAAAAAGTTGTATAAGGAGAAGGATATTAAACTACTTTTGCCTGCTTTAGCTTTGACAGATAGTCCAGTTATCAAATTAGCAGGAATGCATTTTCCTTTTCCATTTTTCCAAGAACATGACACAAACATGGTGGCCTTAATCTGAAACACAGAAGTAGCAAATAGAGGAATGTGATATTCAGAGCTGAAAAGTCTTTCTAGATATCAGCAAAACACAGGGATGAATGACCTTAGAGAGGTGAAAATTCACTGAAAAAGATGGAAGAGGGGGAGGATGGAAAATGGGGGGTAAAGAAAGTGTGATACGTTTGAGCATGCTCTTTATAGCTTGAGAATTGTGTCCATTTTCAGGATGTCCAAGGGGTGGAGAAAGTTGGCATTTTTATTATAACATACCTCTTTCTATAGATTTATAAACCATCGATTTTGCTACTCAGAAAGACTTTCTCCTAATATCAGTTGAAACCCTTTTAAAATCTACCATAAAACACAGCACACCATCTATAGGTGATTAAAGGAGGCACAGTGAACATAGTGCACAGGAGAACACTCAGTCACAAAAGGAAGCAGTTATCTGCACTTTCTGTTTGGCACAGCTGAACATCTCCATGCCTCACAGTCAACAAATTGTTGTTTCACTGATGTGCATGCAAGTCCTCTTTGAAAATAACATCTATCCAGCACATTAGAAAAAACATTTTCCAAAATGTGTGTCAAAGTAATTAGAAAGAAAATTAGCATGTTATTGATTGCAAACTTGACATGGTCTTATGCAGTTACTTACAATGACTATATTACTCCCTCTCTCTCCTCTAATTTTCCGTTTGAGTAACCAAGAAATCAGTTTGGATTAAAGACAGTGTGTGTTTGACAACTTTGTTACCCAGTTGTTGTGTTCAGGAATTCAAATGTATCTGATGTGTCAGGGAAGACTTTTCCTGATGCTCTTTTTCTAGAAAACTTAAGTGCCTTCTTGTGACTGTCTCAATGGTCCACAGGATATGCTGTGATTAAGTTGATTGACATGACAGAATTTTCTTTACTTTGCAAAATTGTGTTTCTTCCCACATTGCTAAAACAGAAACGATGAGTAAACAGTTTCCAGGCTGATTTCAGTGTTGAATGCCGTAAACGAGAATGCAATCTGAAAACAGTAGAGTAGTTACTACCCTTTATTTGAGCTTTTCTGTTGCTGCTAACCATAAAACAGAAACAACACATAAAACACTACATAAAACATAAATTGTTATTATTAAGCAATTGAAAATATAAGTAGCATTTCTTCATCTCAATGAGTGGGAAAAGAATGATAAAACTTTAATGAACCTGTACACAGCCAATCTTGTTGAAAGTATACTTTTGAACATGATGAGCACTCCCAGAATTCCTCTCAAATGACAGTGCTTAAGAATGTCGAGGCATTTAACAAGCATTTAACTTAGCACTGTGTTTCCAGGACTCTCAGTATGATGAGGAGACCCTTTGCCCAGCAACCTACAAGCCACCATTCTCTGATGATTTGACCAGCTCTGAAATGAAAACCAGAAGTGTGTTCATTCTGATAAACTGTGTTTCAACACCCTGGGGGGTATATCTGCTCACTGGATATAATTCAAGGAAACAGACATCGACTTCTTAACAAACTGTAGAGCACATCTCAAGATTTTTGAGGTAGCTGATGTTTAGATAAAAAATGCGTGGAATTTTTCAACAAAAATTCATATTAAATCTGTCCAGATATTATGGTTTTGATAAGAAAAAACATTTCTTATCTGAGAGATAAGAAATATTTCTTGCAGCTGCTGAAGATCTGTAATCAATTACTCTATCCTAACTAGCAGGAAATTCTTCAGGGGAGAGCATTGAACAATATGAATTTGGGCATGAAAGTAATGCAACATGAAGGTTTTATAAGAATAATCTTCAGTCTTTAGGCTTAAGCACTAGCTCTTTAGTGACTTGCAGAGGCCCTACAGTTATCTATACATTGCACTAGCCTGGGAGGACCTGGGGGGAATGGGTCAACTGGACAGAAATGGGCGGTCTCCACTAGCACTTTTTTTTCTAATGAGGAAAGAATCTCCTCAATGGCTGACTCCCAGAGTGCTTTGGAGCACACAACCCACTTGTTCTCAGATAACCCTAGCCAGAGAGGAATCTTGGCAGCACACCCAACACCACAGCCACTCATGGGCATGGGGACACAGGGGCTGCAGAGGAGCTGCAATCCTCTCTGCTCTGCCTGGTTCAGGTCTCCAGCTGGCAACACCAGCTACCTATCTCTACTCTTAGTGTGCACTACAAGACAAATGGAGCCAAATATTTCCAGTTCCTCTAGATCTGATAGACGTGCTGGGTCAGGGAGGGACAATATGGCCACATGCTCAATTTCTCTCTAGTGTCTACAGCTCCTCAGTCCATAACTCTACTAGGCATTAAAAACTGATGCATCAAGTGAAAAATGTAGTGAATTGTGACAGAGATGTGGTGAGTTCAGATGGCTGCTTTATCATTATGTTATTATTTTCTACTTTTACCATGGTTTATTTTAGTTTATAGTCAGCAATAAAAAAAACCGCAGCATCTGCCACCCCAAGGAGAGCCACTGCCTGAAGAGTCACTGACTCTCCCAGTCATGTCAATGACAGCATAATCAATTCCTGGGCAAGGATATGGAAGTATTTGGAGAGGAGGCAGGGGAAAGGCAATTCCTACAGATCTGTTTCATGTCTGTCCCACTGCAGAACCCGCCTCAAATTAAAACTTCTTTCTCTTTCAGTTCTAGAAACTGATATGCTAGCAGAGGGAGGCTTGTTATAGTGGTATTTATTTTCTCACAGCAATGTCCACGTAGAGTTTGCTTACTCAAGCATTGTACAGGAAGGGTCTTTCTCTGCCTATAATGCTGCAGCTGTATCAAAAGAAAGGAGACGTGGCTTGCTTGCCCTTTGCGTAGGATGCAGCGTTTGAAGAGGCTTGTGTTCTCTCTCAAATAATAGCACTAACAGCTTATTCAGAGTTGTTGATAGGGACAGCATCAACAGAGAATGTGAACCTGCTAGTTCTGTGCTGGAATACAGAGTTTTGCTGTGTTTGTTGGATTTTTTTCAGTTTCCTGGTAGATGTTGTTCCCCATAGTGTCACCAGGGATACTGACTGAAAAAAAGAAGAAAGGAACCAGCAAAATAATCACATATACAACAGAAACAGGATAGCAGCTTCCACTTGACAGCAAAAGCAGCTCGCTAAAGCATACAGTAAAAGGAACAGGACTGAAGCAAATAAAATATATTTCCTCAGAGGTGATTAAATAGAACTGTGTTGAAGGTATAGTTAGGCAAAGTTAAGGTTTCAAGCACAGCTGTCAAAGTTTGAACATTGCCTGTTCCCCAGTGTGAGTGTGCTTACAGTATCTCCTACATTATCTGGACATTACAGGTTCACACTTCAAATTGAAGTACTTCAAAGGAGACATGATTAGTTACTCTGAAATGTGGAAGTTTATCTTTAATGTGGTTTTTTTTTCCCTAAGACATTGGTTAAATATTGACATAGCCTAACAACAATTTTACTTGATAAAAAAATACTCAGTTTTACTGGTGAAGACTCTAACAGATAAAAACAGTATGATAAGAATTCAACTCTGGTCATGAAATGACTTAGGCGTTATTTAATTTTCTCATAGTTAATACTTCATAATCCCTTAACAGCTACTTAATTCAATTTTTGTGTTAAAAAATAAAACCTGGGTGTGAATGATTAATTTTTCTGTTGAAGGGATTTTATTTTTTAATACCACTGGTGAAGACAATTACTTGCAGTCTTGTCATATGGCAAAACTATATAATGGACCTGAAATATTAATGCAAATTAATATAGTCACAATTGCTTGCACATACTCCTTTTGTCAGCAATATGAATAAGTGATTAAGGTATTTTCTTTGACGCAATTATTTGAGCAGAAAAGTATCATTTTTGAAAATATACTTCTTCAATTTTCACTGACAAAATATATATATATATATAATTTTTTGATAAATCTACCTTGATCTTTGACCCAGATCTGAAAGACAAGATTAACTGAAATATTTAAATTACTTGAGATTAAAATAGCAACCTTTCTTAGAAGGATAATTTTAAAAAGTCTATCAGAAATTAGAAATAGTTTTGTTATTTATAATCATTATCCTTTTATATCATGAGTAACTTGACTGCTTGCAATTGGTTCTCAGTTGTCAATGATCATGAATGACTCCGTAAAATTCAAAAAGTGGCAGGTTGATCAGAATAGTATAATGAAAATTATTTTGTGATTGAGAGAGATGAAGTCACAAAAGCATTATTTTTTCTAGAATTTCTGAGAAATATTTTTTCATGAGAAAACTTTGCTTTGCATTACAGAAAATTTTATGCAATATTAAATTTGGCTTTATTCTCCTTTTAGAAAAATCCAGTCAGCAGGAAAGCTTCTCTATCTTTTCTTCCATTTAAGATCAAGTACTGTATTTTATAACTCTTCCATTATATCTCTTACTACCCAAAAGCCAAAAAGGAAGAAAAAAAGACAATTTTTCATACAATTTTAAGTGAAATGATAATTTCAAAAATGTAAGAACTGCATTTAAGTTGAAACTTAAAATTACGTTGGAAATATAACGCAAATTCTGTGACTTGATATAAACATGTCTAAACATAGTGGAAGAGAAGAATGGACAAGCAATCTTTTGTATATACCACAAACCCTTAGACAATATTTACTACATTATATGGCTTCAGTATTGCTGTTGGAATCTCAATATGTACTGTTAAAAGGGATCAGGTTTTAAAATTTCATATTTGGATGTGCAAGAATACTATAGGAAGCTGCTAAGTATAGCAAAATCAGAGAAGTTAAATGGGTTTGTTACTCTTCGGTAGTTTTTATATGGCACTGCAATCTGTTCTATTAAAAATTAGATCACTTAAGGTAAATTTATAACAAGGAGGGGCATACATTATCTGATAAGGAGGGAAAACAAAAGAAGAAAGTAAACAGAAAGATAGCAGACACAGTACAAAATTCAGCCATTCACTTCTTTCCAATAAAATTTGCATATAAAATAGTTTCTTTGACATGATAAATGAAATATGCTGAATAACTTCATATATCTTAGAAAAATAAGTTTCACTGCCACATTTATTATTATAGATTTTATGTGGGTTATACAAACTTTAGGAGTCAAGTAACATGTTTTAGGTGTCCCAGGACTGCATGCTGAAGTAAGATTGTAGGATTAATTTTCCCAGAATAATTCCAGAATATGCTTTCTTGTAGGGAGAAATGCAAAGAAATTGTGTCCATGTTGCAGACAGTTGAAAAAACACCAAGTATTCAATTCAATGAGTTTTTCACTACTGCAATGTGTGGTAAAGATGACAATTACACAATGACCTGAGACTCAGAGCAATTTGAGACATTTAGGGTCAAGAACATATGGAGTAGATTAATTTTTAAAGAATATTTGTAAAGATGGACTGACTAGTGCTGGTATTGGTATATCAGGATTTCCAACTTTCCTTTCCTTTGCTGGACCATCAAGTACTCCCCTGCTCTTTTTAATTTGCTATACAGCAAGATTTTCTTTTCAGCTCACAAAAATAATTTGCTGTTTCTAAACAATGCCCTACTTTGAAAACATATTTACATATCAACCAAGTTGTAATTGTTGTTGTTTTGAGGTCTGCAGGTTAAAGCAAGGTAAGATTAAGCCCCACGGGTTGAATTAGCACCACGATTATACTGTAGCTAGCAAATAATTTTTGCTGATTAAAAATATTCAATGTAGATTGAAAAGTTAATTGCTAGAAGTATTTTAATTCCTGATTTTAGGGACTGAATTCTCAGATCTTGATTCATAATAATTTCAACTGCTTAGATTCCTTCACTATCAAGTAATGGGCCACAGCAACAAAAAGGATTGTAATAGGCCCAAATTTATCCAGGAAATAATTGCATGGACAGTGTGAAGAGAATTCATAAATCCAAGGAGAGCAAAGGCAAGATGATCCATTGCAGGGCTGTAACACAGGCCTGTAACACAGAGGCAGCATATCAGCCCACAAAAGTGTAAGGACACAATTGGCTGGGGAGTCTAAATTCTGAAAAGAATCCAAATCAGTTTGGAAGAACTCCTTCATCCCACCATTTGTGTAAGCATAGTTTAGGACTTACAGCCCCATACATTTCAGTTCAATACAAATTCAGCTGAACCTGTACATTTTGCCTATGAACAGTCAAATGCAACTGAAACAGGCTAAGACTCAGTTGGAAACAGGTAAATCAGTGTTCTCACACTATCACAGTTTCAGATCCAGAGTGGAAGCAGAATATATGAAATTAATATTCTCCAGTATGGAAATAGGTGATGTGTTTAACCTTGATCAGAAGGTTCTGTGTCTTTGAGAACTGGTTGATTGTCATGCTTTATGCTTGAGAACACATTGGCATGAGGTTTAATATTGTGAGTTGACAGCTTTACCTGAATTATTATATAGTATTGTATTCAATGCTAGTATTTTGCCAACCAATCATATAATCGGGATGGTCACGTGGACAAGGGGCTTTATCCAATGACTATGCACTGTGTCTGACACGTGAACATTTTAGCAACATATAGAAGTGTGTACGTAAACAATAAACTTGTTTCTGCTGGTCTGCAAAACACCTGGAGCCTGTGTCAGTCTGCATTGCCGAGCAGGGACCGTGCCCTTGTAGCAACACTGCAGGGTATATACAGGCTGCTGGCTGGCTGCAAGGTGCGTGAGTGAGTAGCAGAAAAAATTCAGATTAAACTGCGAAATATATTGACTAACTGGAGCAGTAGCCACAGAAGACAACAGTATATTGTTTTCCTTTAGAAAGAAGTTTAAGAGGGAAAGGAGCCACATATTCCAGCCTTGCAGACATCCTCACAAGGCAGTGCTGAAATAAGAGAGCAGCAAACCAAACAGAGCGAACTTGCTGTGAGAGAGGGTGACTTGCAAATGCTACATACACATTATGAAGACCCAGTTAGGCATCTTTTTTAAGAGGAAAAGATTAATGCTCTAGTTTGAATACATATGAATGGATAAGAAGAAACAAATTCAGAGTAGAATGTGTGAAATCTATGTTACGTGACTGGGAGGCATTGCTGAAGGAATCAAACTTACTCAAAGGTTTAAGTCCCACCCTTTGCATTTTGGATATGGGGTTTCAGCATACTGTGGTATGGCTAGAAGCCTGCAGGACTAATCCAAAAATTATGCAAGTGAGTACAAATCTTTCCAATTATTTAAATGGATTTGGTTGAGGCCCTAGGTCTCTCACACAACAGGCCATGTCCAGATGCCAGAGCAATCATAGTATAATATGACGTGTGTGTGTGCACAGTGGGGAAGCAGCATACATAGAGATCCTGCTGTAAAATTAACAGAAGCAGCAGTTGTTTAGCCAACACACATAGCTTTAGACTGTTCCAGATAATTAATCTTGTGTAAAATATAGAGCTACAAAGAAGGAAAAGCTAATATCACAGTAGTCATAAGCATCTGCCACTTGAACATAATTTTTCTTTCAGACAAAGTAACATCACAGCACTAATTCTGGGTTTAAATTATTTGCACATGCCAAGAGCAGGTACTGGTCCAGTGAACTGCAATGAAGAGAAAAGACAAATATAGACCTGAATATAGACCCTAGACTAATAAAATGTTAGATACTGTACAATAACAATGCTAAGCCATATTCAAAGGGGGAAAAAACCAAAACCAAAACCAAAACCAAGCAAATTGAGCCCACACCAAATTTAAACACACAAACATTATTTTCTATCATTTTTTTCATCTTTTATTTCTATGTTGTCCTGTGGTTTAAGTTAATGTTTTTTTCTAGCCAATATTTTGCTAAAAAAAAATATTAGATGTACCACAAGGAATTAAAAACCTTGTACTTTTTCATAGATTTGATGAAAGTATGGCTTAATCCTAGCCATTTCCTGAAAACTTACTCAATGCCATAGTTTTCCTTAAAGTATGGACTATTGAAAAATTACACTCCCAGAGAAGTTAAATAGGCCACCTCTAGCTGTTGTTTACCAACTGTAATTTGTTTGTCTGAACTTCAGTAGAAAAACATATTTGTCTCATTTAGAGAACAGAAAGGAAAATAGAAGAATATTTTCCTTTCTTCTCTTTGCAAGAATGAAAAAGTAACAATTTAATGTTAGCCAAGGAATACTGTTCCTCCTCAAAGATAAATAACTTTGTTTTGTTCATCTTCTAGCAAGTGCGTTGTGGGTAACTTCCTAATCAAAGGCTCTCCTTTTTCCTCTTAAAATCTTTTTTTGAAAATTTCACACTTCTACAGGCTCTGTAAATTATGGATGAGAAAGCACCCAACAATGTTTTCTGTTGTTACAAGCTCCTGTCTGATCTGAATTAAAAAAAAAAATGAACAGCTAAAATTCAAAACTAGAGTTGTGATTGCAAAATCCCTTTTTCATGCTTAACAGCACCATCCTTTCCTAAAACATCAAAGCCCCACTGAGAAGATTGCTCTGTATGTGAGATAACAGACAGAATCCTGAAAACCACTGTTTGAAGCATTAAATTATGCATCCCACATAATAAAACATAAGCTGTGTGGTAAAAAGAGAGGACAGAGTTCATGAAAGCAAGTTTTTTCATGTGCCTTGTTGACTGTATCTGATGAATGATGTAACAGCAGTGTTTTAGCTGCACATAATGAGAAGAAAAAACCATCTCACTTTAACTATAGTGCATTTTTTCCTCAGATCTTTGTTGATCTGTGATTTTTGAACTCCATAGGGTAAAGGTTCATTTCATACTAGTATATATAGATTGAACTCCATGGATTAGGTGTCTCGGGAATCTTTCAGCTCTGGCTTACTTTTGCAAGTCCACACCAGGTTTTCCAATGACTTATGGTTTCTCCTCAGTGGGTTTTGTAAAGCTGAACTATTGATCTCAGTTCTCAGCCAGAAAGAATGAGAGCACATCATAGCTTATAACTACTTACTACTTCAGAAAGAACAAAGAAGAAGGGGATTGACAAACTTCCTAGTCCAAGAAACTGCCTTGGTGAAGCCAGGACCAAAAGCCATGGATACAGCCATATGCAGATTCTCATCTCATGCCACCTCAGTCACTAGAAGTTTTTCATTTCCCATGCCTATAATCTGACAACTTTAATGAACAAATGCATAATAAAGAGTACAATGCTATTGCACGCTTTAGCATTTAGCCAATGCATTTTCAGAAGCAATGCTGTTCAACAAGCCATAAGTTTAAATTTGTGTAATCTATTTGCTTCTTATTCTTAGTTTGTGCTACGATCAGGAGATCAAATTAAATTGCAATTTCAAACAATAATTTGAAAATATATCTTTTATTAACAACCACTTGCCAGTGTATTTGTATAGAGGTTTAGGCTGTTTGCGTAACGTTTTCTTCAACTATTCATTTTTCAAATGTCTGCTAGGTCCCACACCATTGTTTTTCCACTACAAATAGTATAGTTGCAGTTTTAAAACTACGGACTAGTGAATAATGAATATTCATGGAAAATTTTCCAAAGAATAAATATGAAAACTGAAACCTGTGGAGTTTTAAAAATTCACAAAATTTTTCAGAATATGGTGAGATAAATATCAGTAATTCAACCTTTTTTGCTGCTTTGGTTCATGAAGATCTTCCTGAGTCATTTTGCTTCTAGCAGAGCAGATGTATCAGATGAAAGACAAACATTTGGTCAGGAAACACGTCTGTTAATAAGACAGAGGAGTGAAGTTATACCATTTCAAATTTTTAAATATTTTTACAGTCCACAGATAGAGACCATCTAAACTAAAGTATATACAAGTTGCAACTGTTTTTGCAAAATCATACTAGGATGAATCACAAGATTATTCTATTTATCAAGGAACTAAATCCCAGATATATGAGAATTAGTAGTCAATATTAATCTAATAGCCTTGAAAAGGGTTATTAGATGCATACTGAGACTAACAGATAGTTTTCCTCATCACTTAATAAAGCTTGAATAATACGGTGTTATGGAGCAATCCTTCTGTATACAGGATGGTAGACACAAGATAACACATTTTACAGCAGAACACATTTTTTATTGCCTCCAACCTTCCCAAATTCATACATTTACAGGTATATAAATAAAAGCTACAATATAATTTTCAAAACCAGACATCAGACATCTTAGTTGGGAAATACTATATTATTCTCTCACTTTTAAAATACTTTTTATTAGTTATCAGTTACAGTATTCATTATCATAATTATTAGTACTTGATTCTGCTATCTAGAATCTTGAAGCCAGGTTAATTTTTATGAGTAAGCAATTTAGGAGCAAAACTATATGAAAAAAGCCCACAATTCTGAGTGGTTCAGTGTTTCTACTGCTAGTCTAAATAAAGGACTTGTTAACATGAACGACTAACAAAGCTAAGCTAATGCTAAGCACAAAATGGGGCACAATCCAACACATACATAAATTAATAGTTGTTTTTTGGATAGTAGACATTTGAATACTAGAATTAAAATATAAACTAGACTTATGCATTAAAGGGCTCAAGTGCTAATTGCAGTGTTTGCACTTAACACAGATATTTTGAAAAAAAGAGAAGAAAAGAACAAAAACAAGAGAACAAAAAAACAAGAACAAAAAAATGTTTCTCTTTGTAACAAGGTGTTACAAAGGTGTCACTTTGTTCCCTGAATGCTGTTTCTCTTCTCACAAGAAGTTGAAAATGTTTGTAATTCCCTGTGATTGATCATACAATCAAAAGAGGAAGCCAGCTTGACCCTGAAAATCTCCGTTTATGAGGAGATGGTTGAAAGGTTTCTCAGCCGTTTCATATGTATACTTTAATGTTCGATTTTGTGGAATGCTCAAAAGCAATTTGTTCCCTTCTTGAATCTGTTTGATTTATATTATGGATATTAATAGTGGTATTAATAGCCACTTTGGGAGATATACAGCTTGATATAGAAAGATTTATAGAAATTTTTCTATAGTTTTATACAGAGATTAAAAAAAAACACAAAACATTCTTGTCAACAGCTAAACCTGTCTCTTCACAATGAGCAGAGGTTGGACAGTGTCTGGGAGTTGCATGATGGTTAATGAGGTGCACAAGAAATACTAGCAGAGCTTTCAAAACTGGAACACAAGTTTAGTATGTGTTCCAGTTTAGTAACTCCAGTTTCGCTACTGCTGAGACAGTTTTTCCCAAAATACGAGTAAAAAACTGTGCTGATTTTGGCTAGGATAGAGTTAATTTTCTTCGCAGTGGCTAGTATGGGGCTATGTTTGGATTTGTGCTGAACACAGTGGTGATCATAAAGATGTTTCTGTTATTGTTGAGCAGGGCTTACACAGAGCCAAGGCCTTTTCTGCTTTCTGTACTGCCACACTGGTGAGGATGTGGGGGTGCTTGCAAGGGTGGGACAGCCAGGACAGGTGACACCCACCAACCAAATGGATATTCAGTACCATATGACATCATGCTCAGTATATAAAGTGGGGAGAAGAAGGAGGAAGTGAGGAATGATGGTAGAATGACATTTGGAGTGATGGTGTTTGTCTTCCCAAGTAACAGTTATGTGTGATAGGGTCCTGCTCTCCTGGAGATGGCTGAACACCTCTCTGCCCATGGGAAGCAGTGAATTAATTCCTTGTTTTTCTTTGCTTTTGTGTAAAGCTTTTGCTCTCCTTATTAAACTGCCTTTATCTCAACCCACGAGTTTTCTGGCTTTTACCCTTCTAATTCTCTCCCAGATCCTCTTGGCTGGGGAGTCAGCGAGCAAATGCATGGGGCTTGACTGGTGACTGGGGTTAAAACACAGCAAAGACACATAGCTATATTAGCTATCAAAATGTGAGAAATTATTGAGATGAATAGGCATAATAATTCAGAAATGTCCCATCTTATGTCTATAGGAGGAATACCAGGCACTAGGGCTCTGCAGGTAACTGATAACATCTACAAGAATAAAAGAGAAACTCTAGCAAGGAGGGAAGCTGGGGTTGAATCCCCTTTTCCAGAGGCTGCCCCAGTAAAAGCCCATTCATGGACAGGAAAACAAAAGTAAAGGAGTGAAACAGACTTCAGTGAATTTCATACCTTACTCACAAAGTGCTTTTTGCCTTCCTTACTCCATGGAAATGTAACAGCCAGTAATACCAAACAGAAAAAAAGTAGTAGCCAAAGGAACAGAACTGTGAGGGAATCAGGACTGTGTTATCAGACAGAAAGGTAAACTATCAGGGGATGAGGAGATGAAAAAGTAAATGTCACCTTGGCAACCTGAGATAAACTCATGAAAAATGTAATGTGTTCTCTATGAGGGAAAAAATAACAGTCAGATTAATATTGAATCAAAATGGTTTTATTCAGTGTAGGTAAACAATTTTCCAAGTGATGGGAATACATAAAATATTTCTTTATTCTCTCTCTAGAGTAGCCTACA
Organism: Calyptomena viridis; assembly: GCA_013390005.1. NCBI lineage: Eukaryota > Metazoa > Chordata > Aves > Passeriformes > Eurylaimidae > Calyptomena > Calyptomena viridis. Next base: position 16,782 of record WEIV01006292.1, on the reverse strand, counting down.
CATTCTAGCCATCACTGACATACCAATATGTTAAACAGGTCAGAGAAATAGGCATGAAAACTGATGCTCATTAAATATTATTCTGGTATCTGAAAAGCAGTACTGTAGTGGGGTTGTTGTATATTTTATTACTGTTTAATTTGGTGCTTTTTACCTGGTAAAGGAGGGATGAAAACAAAAGATTTATGATTAATATTAGACAGAAATGTTAGCAAATGTTTTTCCAATTCAAGATTTCCATTTTCTCCTATTCCTTTAAGTTTTAAATGTCAGTCTTTCTTGACTTTTAATTTGCCTCTCAGAGATCTGGGACCTTGATGAGAAATTCACTTTTCCCTTTTGGGGACTAAATGTGAGACTCACGCACCAGGTTTTGTTTCAGTCTGAAAAACAGCCCAGAAAAAAATATAATTTCGGTGCCTGAATAGTTGAGACTGAGGCAAAGTTTCTTACCCTGTTGAGATGTGGAACACCAGCTTCCTGAAAAATCCTGGTTCCATACAACATCCTGGTGATAACCAGCAGAGTAACTCAGTTGTGCCAAAGCCCACACACAAATTGCCATCTATAAATTTGGAATAACACTTTGTCATTGACATGAGACACATTGAAATGTAAATTACATAAATTTCTTAAACGCTGGGCATAGGTTTCTCTTTGTTTGTATTATTTCCTGGCCTTTGGCTGTATTGTCACCCTCTAGCACTCATTATGCATTCACTTCTGGACATGTTGTGTATGCACTGCTTTTGTAAACATTTTATGCATTTGTGTTAATATTTTATTCTTAGGAATTCTCAGCAATTTTAAATTCTATTGTTCCATTATAATTATTCCTCTTCTAGTTTTATAGACAGTTTCTTCTATATTTTAGCTGCAGTAGGTTTTCATTTAAGTTGAACAAGAAAAAATACTTTGATGGAATAAAAATAACTTACTAAACAAGGTACTACCTTGCAGCAAAGAACATATTAATAATTAATATATATTAAAATGTTCTTTAAGTAACTAAATAGTCAGATTTTAAAGCCATCAAGGGACCAATTTTGATTCTTTATTCTGATTTCCTGAGACAGACAATGAATTTTTTCTGTCAGTTTCCAAACCTATCCCATAAACTGCAAAATCAGTTTCAAACTAGGCTGTTAGGGAGTAACTTCCCACTGATATTTAACTAAAGCTGGAAAACTATGAAAATTGTAGCACAAGGCCTTAGGTCAGAAAACCTCCCTCGCATCTGCCATTTTTTACTTAAACATTATTGGAAGTTAAAACAAAATTGTAGACCCCAGTTCATCAAAGTATCTCTGTTATGAATGGCATTTGAGCCTCTGTACACACAGGTAGAGTGATGATTTAACACTTAATCCTTATATTAAAGGCCCTATTTCATCCTGTTTGACTTAACAAATTAAATTTTCAATCCACTAGTAGCACTCTACACCCAGAGGAAAGCATCTGCATATGTCTTTTCTTAGGATTAATATTTGAAATAGGGCTGTAACATTTAGTTGAGGCAAAAGCTTTGTTTTTGACACAAATTGATTGCCACTGGCAGGGAAAAGCCATGTTTTAAATGGGTAAATATGCAATAGCATCAGTTGACTGAAAATACTGGTGAATTTTCTATAACATCTAATTTGCTGTCTTTTAAACAGAGCAAGTAGACCTTTTTTTTCTCTTAAACTAAGAGGAAACCCTGGGACTGAAGCCTGGCAGCTGTGCATACCAGCTTCTGCACTAACCCTCCATCTCCCTAGCAGTGTATTCAAAACCAACCTTGCTGTTGGGGTTGTTTCCAGGTCCCAAAACACACCTCCTCCCTCCAGAAATATTTATTTTCCATTCCCAAAACACACTGGAAAATAATTTATTGCTCACCTTCCCAGCTCTGTGTTAGGTTCATGGCAGGCTCCAGGATCTTGGCTGTGTTCAGTGGCTGCTACATGACCTGGGAAGGGATCATAATTTCTCCTAACCACACTCAAGGCTGGGGCAGAGTCTCTTCTGGCTTCCAATGTACATCTTATCTGAAGACCAATGAGCAAAACAGGAGAGATGAAAACCCTGTCTTGGACTCAAAAGACGATTTTATTTCTTTTGCATTGCACTAGTCAAACAGCGCAAGAAAATTATGCCAACATTGGAATAAAGTAATGCCAGGAACGGTATAGTAGGATGTTGGTAATTAGAAAAATTGCAGCTTTTACAGCATCTCTCAACAGTCTCTCAAGACTGTCTCTCAAGACAGTCAAACTCTCTTAACACAGAATCACCCTGTTTGAAGCTAGTAACTACAGTTGTGTCAGTAAAAGTAGGACAAACTTATCTGCTCGGTTCTTCATAAACCTGAACAGTGACTTCACTTGCTTATTTAAAAACAAATACAGAAAATCAGCCTTATTATGAGTACACACTAATGTAAATTCTTCATTGTCATACATATTCATGGTAAGAATCTTATCCAGACAGTAAATCAATGAAGAATTTAACCTGGAGAAACCAGGAAAAATGTACATTGTGTACTTAGTATTTTATTTAACTTTTCATCTGTTCATGTCGTACAGGAGAATTCAGTTGGTAAAATATTTTGAGAGGGTTTGATATGTCTGGCAAGCAATGCTGTTATAAAGAAAAAATATCTACCAGTGTCTTAAAAGCTGCTATGTTAACATGTGTTCCTGTAGTCACATATTTTCCCCTCTATTTGATATTGGTTTCTACAAATTTTGATTTCAAATGTTTACAAGCCTTAATAAAAGGAGAGATGCAAATATTCTCATGAGAAATTTCAAAAAATAAAAACACACACAGCAATTGTATAAATAGAAAAAAAAAAAAAAAAGGAAAACGAGCAGTATTGACACTATCCTCTTAATCCTTGTAGAAATATTTGTGGTGTATTAGAGGCTAACAACCTGAATTGCTTTTGTAAGTCCTTACAAGTGTTTTATATAGACTTGCAACAGAATTTTCCATTTATCCGGGCAGGTCAGGATGGCCGAGCGGTCTAAGGCGCTGCGTTCAGGTCGCAGTCTCCCCTGGAGGCGTGGGTTCGAATCCCACTTCTGACATCTTCTTTATGACACCGAGCTGAGTGGTGCAGTTGACACACCTGAAGGACAGGATTGCCATCCAGAAAGACCTGGCCAAGCTTGGGAAGTGGGCCAGTGGGAACCTCATGAGGTTTAATGAGTCCAACTTCAAAGTGCTGCACCTGGGTTGGGGCAACACCCATTAACAGTACAGGCTGGGGCAGACGAAGAGGTCAAGAGCAGCCTTGCTGATGACTTGAGGATGCTGGTGGATGAGAGACTGGACATATGCTGAGAACGTGCACTTGCAGCCCAGAGAGCAAATCATACCCTGCATCAAAAGAAGTGTGTCAAGGGAGGTGGTTCTGCCCCTCTCCTCCACTCCGGTGAGACTCCCACCTGGAGTGATGCATCCAGGTTTGGGTCCCCCAACACAGGAAGGACATTGACATGTTGGATTGAGTCCAGAGGATTCAGTAAATTGAGTCCACCAAGTTGATCAGAGGGATGGAACACCTCTGCTATGAGAAAAGTCTGAGAAAGTTGGGATTATTCAGACTGGAAAAGAGAAGACTTCTGGCTGACTTAATTGTGGCCTTCCAGTACCTGAAGGGATCTTACAGGAAAGATGGGGCATGATATGTAGTAACAGGACAAGGGGGAATGGCTTCAAACTGAAAGATAACAGATTTAGATTAGATGTTTGGAAAAAATTCCTTACTGTGAGGACGGTGAGGCACTGGCACAGGTTGCCCAGGGAACTTGCAGATGCCTCATCCCTAGGGGTCTTTAAGGCCAGGCTAGATGGAGCTCTGAGTAACCTGATCTAATTGAAGGTCTCCCTGTCCATGGCAGGGGAGTTGCAACTAGATGATCTTTAAGGACCCCTTCAAAATCAAACAATTTTTTGATTCTATGATCCTTTGTTTCTGAGAGTAAGGAAAGATAAGTAGAGAAATATAAAAATATAGGAAATCTTGGATCTTTTTTTCATTACAACAAAGGCATTTCAAGTGTCAAAAGACCGTACAGAAAGAGAGTAGAAACTGTATCATTTCCTGTTACAATTGTATATAGATGAAGAAAACTTCTCTAGACACGAATATGCTATGTAGAATAAATTATGAACATTTAATTTCTTCCTCAGCCTGAGAGAAGGAGAAGACTGAATAATGAAAATTTTGTTTATTTTTCATGCAATCATGACTATCTCATAAAGTTGTAGCTATAAAAATGCAGAAGGCTTGGGTATCACTCAGACCCTGCAAACAAAGAAGAATGTAACTCAGTCAGACTTTCATACATAAAATTGCCATGCACTATGGTTACGACTCGAAGGTGCCCTATGGGTTTTTCTTCAGTTTGGCACACTTGCTCCCTCTCAGTAGTCTCTTGAATGCTATTCCTGGAATAGCACCCGAGCTGAAAGAATCCATCCTCACCTGCCTTTTAGGTCTGTCTCCTGTCCCCAAAATTGCCAATCACAATCATGGCACATAGCCAACAGTTCCTGCACGTGTAACACACAGTTCAGCATCATTTGTCTCCTCTATCTGTGTCATGGTATCCTACAAGTGAAATAATAGGCACCACAATACTATCCATTAGCATCTCTTAACACACAGGAGCATATAAACCTAGTCCAGACAGCTGAGACCAGTAGTCTTGCTCATTGTTCTTCAAGTGCATCTTCACCTCACTTGACGCTGGGATAATTTTCAGAGCTGAGACTCAAATATATATCAAATTACATTAGATTTACAATACTCCTACTTGCATCACAGGTGTTTTCCGGTTGGGTATATATGGCCTAGAAATGCATGATGTTTGAGAGACCTGGTCTTCTTACTTGTGTGGAGATTGGGAGGGCAGGAGGAGACAAGCAGGAACCTTGGTGTGATGATAGAGACTGGGCACACAGGAAGGGCTATATTGTATTGTCAAACACAAAATTTCCATCTTGGGTAATCCCAAGATTTCCATTTGGATAATGAACCTGATATCCATCCCCTGAGCTGCTCCTGCATCTAAACTCACAACCCAAAGAAAAGGTCTGTAATCCATCCCTTCCCTTGATGCAGGCATATTTCATGATGCCTAACTGATTTAGAAGTACTCAAGGAAGTTTTAAACAAATCTGTCTAAATAGCACCAATGAAAAAATCCAGGGCTACTTTTCTCCTTCATGTGTTCCCTTTGTGGAATGAAGGTGTTCAAGAAAGGTGATTCCTGCATACTTAACTTGACAATCTTCATAAATCAAAGTGAGCTTAGCACAAGCAATTTGGCTGTAGCTGAAATGCTCACCTACTGCCTCTGCTGGTCCTAGTGGTGTTTATATGATTTACAGTTAAGATGCAATAGAATTGCAGAGTTACTCTACCAAAATCATCATAGAGAAAAGTTTTTTCTAAAGTTCAGGGTTTTTTGTTCTTTCTTTCTTTGGGTTTTTTGTTGTTGTTGTAGTGATGATGGTGGTTTGGTATTTCTTAAGTAACATTTGTATTGAGCAAAAATTCAAGAATCCTCATATCCTCTGTAATTTGTAATTCAAAGTTTCACTACTTTAGGGAGATTTGATGAGAAGAACTTAAAAGCCAAGTTTAATCATGTTCTTTGGTATTTTCAATTGATCTGTGTTGTCACTTGGGATGTATATATAAATTACCCTCAAAGTCCTGTTTTCTCGAGTAGCCTTATAGGAAATTCAAAATAGTCAATGTTCATATAAAATTATTTCTGCAGAACTGGAGAGGCTGGAAGTTGTTTTATGAAGTAACAGGTGGTGTTCTTTTTCTCATCACCTGTTATTTCTTTCAGTGTTTTTTTTAATTATTATTTTTCTTACTCCAGGGCAACACACTCCCCTGTTATTTTTCTTTCAGCCTCCTTCTCAAAGGGGAATCATGCAATTTGCCTGGCTCTTCCCACCAACTACTCCCTGAATTATTTGAATTTTTCCTCATGTAGACATTCCTTCTCTATTTTGCCGTTTGCTTTTCTATAGCTGAATTACCTTCATCCCAGGCTTTCAATAAGACTGTTTCCCTCTGGCTGAAATATCTGTCAAGGATTAATGTCAAGGAAGAGACCTAAATGAGATTGAGGGGGTTCAAAAACAGGTAGTGCAGATCAGATCAGTGACAGTAACTAATTCCACTTAGTTCAGAAGGCAATTGAAGAAGGATTAGGCTAAACCATACATCAGTGTTTTTGCTGAATGTGAGAAGCATAGGTAAGTACTGCTTCTGCAGTCTGATTTCAGAATAAAAACATTATGAGCTCCTGTGCTGGGACCGTGTACTCAAACTTTTAAACAGCTCCATTGTTTACCCTGAAACTCTTGTGTAATGCCTTAATTACTGTGTCAGAAAAACCTTCTGAAGAGAAAGTTGGTAATAGGGACTTCTATTAGAAGTAGTAAAACAAGAATTGATAATGGGAATGTTTCCTACTGTGCTTTTATCTGATTATTAGGAATATGATAGAACTGTCAATAGTGATCCAGAATAAGCAGATTTGCTGAACATTTCTAGTTGCTATTTGATGCAATATAGACCAGTAATTCCTCTCTTCGGATGATAATAATAATAGTACTACTAATCAAACATTATAGTAAGACAAAACAATAGGTGCTAGACCTTTTTAAATAGTAGACACAAACAAATTGCATTTAAGAGCTTTTAAAATTGTGTAAGAAATCTCTAGGTAATTTTTGTTGACTTGAAATTTTCTTTAGGAATTTGAAGATTAAATTGTTTTGAAATTTAAAACAAGTAAACTGAACGACACAGTCAGTTCCAGGCTTGTCAATCTGACACTGATCTGAAATACATAAAAAGCGTGTTAGTCTGATAATGAAAAACTGAAAGAGTAGAATAAATAACACAAACGTCCAGAAAATTGGGGTAAGTTTGGTAGATTTAAATAAAAGTGAAGGGATATGCCTAGAACTTTGTAAGACATTTTAATAGGTACAAAACAATGTCTAGATCAGTAGAATAAGATTGGAGATGTGAAGTCAGAAGAAAATAACATAACCACACTTGCACAATAGAGAACTTGAGCTGCAGATATACCCTGAAATTAACCTATGGGTAATGACTGATACTCAGCTGGAAAAAAGGATTAATGCAGTCTTCAAGTGTTTAAACCATGGAGTCCATTGTTGGAGCTTCTGTATTTATTTATTTATTTTATTGTGGTAACTGCTACTAAAACACCACCAATTCAAGAAGGATGTTGATAATGTAGGAGAGCACTAGAGAAGAATATAGGAATAAATAAAGATATAGAAATTATATTTCAGGGAAATACGTAAGTATTTGATGCAGTTGACAAGTATGTCTTCAATTTAGATTTCATATTGAAATCTCACCTTGAGAAAAAAGACAATGATTGATAGGATGAACTAGTTGGAAGCTTTGGAGAATTCTCTATCACCAGAGTATTTCCTTTTCAAGGCTGGAAGTTCTCAGTAATATTGTACAGTTTGATGGTTTTCTGCCTATAAAAGCTGTGGCCCTCAGCCATATTAAGCTAAGAAGAACAAGTACTTTGAGTGACTTCTGAGATATAAGAATACTCCTCTTACAGCAAATACAACCTGGTTCAGTTCACAGTAACAGAGGTCACTGGCTTTCTGCAAAGGCTCTGTCTCCACCCCACCTCTCATCTTTCTTTCATGTAGACTCTAGTACTCCTGTACACATCCTTGCATTTTCCTAGATAGTCATTACTGTAAACCTGCATAGAATTGTTTAGTCTAAACCCTACTGCAGGCAATAAATGAGTCTTCATTTCAATGAAACAAAATGGCCATAATCACAAGAAAAAATACATGCAAGCATACTAATGGAATAAATTCCAAGCTCTTTTACACTTTTAGCTTATTTAAACTGATAATTTTCCAGGTTCCTGAAGAGTTGGGTTGTTTTGGGTGGTTTTTTTTTTTCAGCAAAATCAGATGAACATACTTCAGCATTTTCAGTTTTCTTTGTTAGTCTTAAATTGTATTGTTCTTAATGCAGATGAGTGAATCAAATGAATGTGAATTTCTACCTGCATGCTATCAAACCACAAGGGAAAGCATGACCTCAAAGCTCTTGGTGAGATAAAACAACACCACAGGAATATGTATACTGTGTTATGTAAGAAAGTTGAAGAAAAAGAGGAGGAAAGGATAAAGATTTTGGTTTGGTTTGTTTTTTAAACTTAAATTCTTACTCTGTTTTGAAAAGAGGGCTGGGAAATCTTCACCTTGGTAAAAGATAGGCAGTGATGTTACTCTGAGTGTCCTGTGTTTAGACATGTATATAACCTAACCTTACCTTTGAATTAATGTGCAGCACTTTCTTATTAGTTCTAGCTTCTTTCAAAGGCTTTACTCATACTAGTTTTTAGATTTGAAGTGCCAATATGCTAAAGAGCTACAGTCACATCTTAACTGATAGTACTAAGAGTGATATATGTGAGTGTCTCACACATGGCCCATGCTTGGACTAATCAAAGGAATATTGAAGGTACATATTATTCTGCTCAGGGAAACAGAAAATGTAATTGCTAATTGTTCATAAAAGGTTTATTTAACTGGAATTTATGTTTTTTTAAGTGACACTTCCAGACAGAGAATGTTTAAGCTCTCATTAAAGTACATTTTATTAATAATGAATTAGTACATTTTAATTAATTTGTCAAAGAAAATTTCTTTCCCTTCACCATATTCTTTTTGCATAATAGCTTGTCTACATAAACTTGGCTTTTTTCTTCTGTTCTGAAAAGTGGATTTTAGGAGATAGGTGAAGAATAAAAATAATAAAACTTTAGCAATAAAAAATCCAGAGTATATTCACAAATGTCAAACCAGCCTTTTTAATGCCAGGCTGAATGGAGAAAATCTAGCATAAAGAAATTTATTACCCTGATTTTAGACTCTGTGTGGACTCAAATTAAAATGCCTGAAGCTGGGCCATATTTCTCATTATGCATACACTCCTGCTGCAATAAGTACTTGTGCAGCAAACATAAATCAGGGAAAATGAGACCCTATTCCAAACCATTTTACATCATCATGTAACTTTATCATGTAAAGTCAAGGAGAGGCAAGGAGATTTATTCCATTGAGAACTACTGCAAATCAGTTTCACAGAAAGTCCAAGCTTTCCTGACCACAAGGGATCTTCTCCATGTATGTGACTTGTTCCTGTGAATGAATATCTTTATTTTTTTATAATGGCAGAGAACAATACTGGATTGCTAACATTCATTTTGAATAGCCTACTTTTCAAGTAGAGACAGATGGATTACTTATTAACCCAGGTATTATTTTTGTTCCTTTTATTGTGGTGCAGTTAATGTCAGCTGCTAGATGGCCAATCAGCTACTTGATACAGCAAAACAGTGCATGGGCCAGTTGCTCCTAATCAGGAAAGGGTTTAATGTTGTTAGCTCACTCAGACAGCGCACTGGCTTGATGAAGTGGGATCAGGGAGGTCTGGAGCAGTGCGGCAAAGAGTGGCTGCTCACAAGCAAAAAGAAGAAAAGAGAAGAGAAGGAAGGAGATACTCCAAGAGTAGGAACTCTACCATATGCCTTTGGCTTGAAGGTATTTGAGTTGTATATATTGTCTATATAAAGAGCAAAGACCAGGATACCCTATGAGGATTACTAGAGATTAACCAAGATTGAGATTTCAATGAAAATCTGCACTTTATGCAGAATGAAGATTCTTTATGCTGAGACAGGAGCAGTGTTGAGCTATATCTTCAGATAGAAAGCAAGAAATTTAATTGTCTCTGAAGCATGCAGGCTGACAGCAGCTGGAGGCAAGCTTTCAAATGAACCCATTAATATGGGTGGCCTATTCTTCCAGGATGTTCTTTTGCAAGTGTCTAGTCTTGGTATATGTTACTTGCCGTGGCCCTAAATTGGAGTTTANCAAGTTTCACCTCTGTGATAAACTAAACTATAATCTAACTTATGTTTTTACTGCTTTTGCTTCTTCCATGAGTGTTGGAAGTTTTTCCCATGGGCGCAGATCAAAGACTGTGTTCTCCTGGGGTCTCTGCGAGGGTCCCAGACCCTCCAGGGCAATGTGAGGGGTAGTCCAGATATCTTGGACTCCAACAGTTATTGTGAACTTAGGAAACTTCAACATAAAGTGGGTTCACATCCTGTATGATGAATGTACCAAGACTCCAGAGATTAGAGGGCAAAGGGAAGGAGACGAAACAATGCTGAATGAAAGTTTTCATACCTAAAAAGAAATCGGGTAGAATAGAAAAACTAGAAACACTAAACACTAAAGGCCTGAGTCTTGAACAAACTAGCTCTGTCAGAATCTCAGGAAGATGTGTTTGCTATTGAAAGTATACAGGATTAGCAGCAAACTCACCTTTTGTCTGTACTTACTGAGCAAAACTTCATAGAGTGTTAACAGGTGAGACTTGAAGCCTTTGGCATGTGGAGGCAACAGTACTGCTGACCCCTACTGTGGTTGCCTATCTTGCACCATGTGGTGCATTAGCACAAGCACATTACGCACTGGAAGCATATAGGTCATCCCCCACTCTATTCTGCTCCATCCCCTCAGCTGCACGGGCAGCAAGCTCTTCTGGAAGGCTGCAGAAGCTGGCTGGCATGGCACTGACCTAACTGGTCCTCACTCCTGAATGAAATCATCTATAGGGGAACACAGTATTCTTCAGTTCCCATGACTGACTTTTTATTCCCCATAATAATGAAAAGATTAATTCCTATGACTAATTCCTAGTTTTTTAAGGGACAAAGTTGGATTCAGAACTGCAAGATTTGGTTAAAATAACTGGGAATGAGATAAGCTCTGAGGAAATTGCTTTTAAATTACAATTTAGTGTGATGCAAGATGGGCTTTGTCTTCCCGTTTCTCCTTTCCCACTTATTTTCTGGACACTTGATAATTACTTAAGTGAGGGAGTGCAAAATGCCAATTTGTGTTTTTCAGTCTGCCAACATAATAAATGTTCAGATTTTTATTTTTAATCTTTAACAATAGAAAAACAGATGGTATGAGTAATTCTGTCACGTCCTATGCACTATCAGTATTCTCAAACTGCTATGGACACTCATGGTTTTAACACAATCTCACAGGGAGGGGAAGGGGAATATGGTAGCTGGGCTGATATTTTTGTTACAGTGTAGTGGCCCTTTGTGCATGCGCAGAAACAGGCAGAGGAAGACTTATCCAACTGTGTGGGTTGGAAAAGCCCCTGAGGCCACCTTCTCCATCCTCCTGCTCAAAGCAGAGCCTGCTAGAGTTAGCTCTTCAGTGCCACATACAACCAACTCTTGAACATCTTTAGGGATAGAGATCTCACAGACTCTCTGGGTCACCTTCTCTAGTGCTTGGCCACCTTCATAGTGAAAGTATTTCCCTGTATTAATGGAAATTTCCATTAATACAGCCTCTTTCTGTTCCATCTTGTCCTATCACTGTGCCACTGCAAGAGTCTGGCTCCATCACTTCTACAGACACCTGCTACGTAATTGCAGACAGAATTAATATCTCCCCTTGGCCTTCTCTCCTTTAAGCAGAACAACCTTATTTCTCTCAGCTCTTCCTGTATGCCACATGCTTCAGTCATCCCCTAAACATCTTAGTGGACCTCCAGGGCACCTCAAGCATCCTCCAAAGCTGAAATTGTCAGTGTTCACTTTGCTTCATAGAACATGTTTTTCCCTCAGCTGATCCAATACTTGATCACAACTACATAGTCAAACAGCAAATATTACTGAATCCTGATAAACAGAATATCCATGTTTTTCTCAGAATTTACTTTCACAAGCATTTTGGATCACCTTTGCAAAGCCTGTAGCACCTAGAGGCTTGATACTTCATCTAGTCCAGAAGGAAAATGTGAGAGACATAGCACAGATAGGAAAAAATCTACTTGATTCAAGTCTATCCTCCTTCCTAGAAAGTGTTTAGACAGTCTTCTGTAACTCTCCTCTCTTGAAGTTTTTTTTGTATTTTTGGTGGGGTTTTTGTGTTTGGGGGTTTTTTTCCCCTGGTTTCCAACCTGTTAGACTTTCTTGACCTGATTATTCCCATTACTTTTCAATGGTTTGGTTTTGTTTAAAGTTAATAAGATTCAAAAGCCTAAAGTTAGTAGTTTGCTCCTTTTTGACAAACAAAACAGTGACAATTCTCAACATGGCAGTTCAGCTGCTGTAGTTACATTTAGCTCCTTATTGCATGGAGATAAGCTAATCATCTGTGCTTTGTGCAGAAGACAACATTAGTTCAATCTAACAGAAGGTCATCTAACATGTTTAAAGTGTTACCTGTCTTCTTCAGTGCACCTTGAATATAGAAGCCTGTGGGCTTACAAATACTATTTTAATAGCCAACATTAACTGGAATTACAGCCTGACCAAGAGATTTCTTTCTTTCTATACACAATTAATTTCATCTTTTTTTTTGTGCAAATGTGATATAAACTTGGCCTGAATCAACCACAGAATGTATTTCTTGCTCGTTCTCTTGGAAAGTACAAAACACATTGTTCTAAGTTTGCAAATATAAGTACAAATTTATTTCAGTCCAAGCATAAAATTATTCACTTAATTTAAGAGGAAACAAGATTTATACTTTGGGTCTTGATTTTATTTTCTTGCCTGTCACTGAACAACTATCTTTTGATTTTGATATAAGTGCTGTTTTATGTATTAGTAATCTTAAATGATCAGGCTCACTGGGGTTTTGTTCTAAACACTTAAGGATAGAAGAGGATATGCAGCATATTTCCTACTCCAGTGATTTCCATTTGAAAAGACACATTGTCTGTAAATCCATATTCATTTTCATTCAAAATCCACTTACTAAAGGTATATAGTTTAAATTCTTTTAACTCATGAGTAGAAACAATTCATCCTTGTACTCTTATGTGATATTTCTGGCACTCGTTTCCTGTGTTTCTCTTCCATAATAGTTTTTGTTTTCTCTGTAGGGTAAGGAGCTTGTTCCATTTCCTAATCCTTCCAACACAGGTGATATCACAGCAATAAAAAATAAGAATTGCTATGCAAATGCCCTTGTTGAGTCCTCATTCCCTTTTCACCAAAGCTAATATAAGGTAAATTCCAGGAATGAAACTAATCTTAAAAGTTTAATTGTGAAAGAATATATAAATGGATAGAAAAAGCAAGAACTATTTAATTCAGAGAAGGAAGGTTAACAATGCAAAATAATCATCCAGAATCATGTTAATAAAGGAAGGATACTTCATGACCACAGATTTTTGACATATTCCTAGTACAACACATCAAAACTCACTGGAAAAGCACATTCTATTTAGTGCATTGACAAATCTTGACAGGAGTCAGAAATATTATCCTTCTTCATTTGTAACAGTAAATAAATTGTTCACATGTCCATTTAATGCCAAACAGAATTCATCTGATCTGGAAAATTAAACAGTTCTGGATGCAGTTTTTGGCCAGAAAATTTCCCAGATGCCATAAGAACAGGCCATGAATTGTGTCTGAATGCTTGGCAAATGTCAGGCCACAGAAATCAAATAGGTGGAAAGGCTTGTCTTGTCCCACTCACAGCTGCTGATTTGACAGATGGAAATACTTTGTTTTTAGAGGTACCTTGTGACATATTCAGTTCTGACAACTGCCAGAGGCAGAACTGAGTGATAAGAGCCAGGCTGTCAACTTCCAGTCTTTTATTGACACCATTGGGTGAAAAATGGGACATGTGGGCAAAGTACAGGTATGTTGGAAGGGGCAGATTCAAGAGAGACCAATTAATGATATTATCTGAATTTCTGACTTTTCATATGATATTAAGTATTTCAAAATGATAATTTTTGTAGAATACTTATTGGACACTGCATATCTTCACTTCCAAAGCTGTCAATTTTTCGTGTACTTTGTGATCATAGTGAGGATTCATAGCTTTTGGGCAGTGACTAATTTGTTTCACATTGGTATAAATTGGGAATCTTTTCTTTGATGTCAGCAGAACAACAGCAAAACAACACAATTGACTGGAACTAGGACCTCTGTTTGTAAGGACTTTGTGACTTGATGATGGTAACCAAATACAACATACCCAGATTCCCAGAAGAATTGTATTGAACAACTGTCAAATTAGTCAAAAGCAGAATCTAGAAGCTGAGATTTACGAATTGTCTCCATCCATGTTTTATTGCACAAGAGATAGATATTTTAATGAAAGGAAAATTACTTTAAAAATACATATCTTTTTCTGTAGTCAAAAAAAATTCGTATTACCCATCATATTCATGTTACTCCATCATAATGGAGAACATTGCAAATTCAAATCACTTAAGGTTTATGTGCTCTGTTTTTATGGCTTTTATGGTATTTCTTGCAAGAGTTTCACAAACAATATTTGCTTTGCAGAGGTACCTAGACAAATGCTGCAGAAGTATCTGTGACTCTCTCTTCCAACCCTTCCTCCCTGGTCCCACTCACCCCTCTGCTGGCTGCTGCTCCCTCAGCTCACCTAGATGAACAAACTTTGTGATATTACTCAAGGGATTTGTTTATGGCTGCAAATCTTCCTTGAAGAGCTAACAGGAGGAAAGCAGCTGACTCCACTCTGAAGCTGACAGAGACTGCTGATCTGCCGCCTCATGCTGGCTGAGATGAGGGCGGAAACTTTTTCTATAAAGAGAAGATGGATTATCCAAAATTTCATGTACCATTTTCATCTAAGTGATTTGTGTAAAAGACTTATGCAAGTGTTTTCTCCAGACCAAAAAATTGATGTGAACTTGAAGTTATAAAGACAGATGTTAGAAATGCAGTTATCTGTACTCTTTCTCTGTTTCCAATTCATCAGACTGCACCATTTCACATCTTTCAAGAAATTTTACAGAACAAAAGTAACCCTAACCCTTCATATAAGGCTAAAAGTCTCCTGAATGTGTACAGACAGTGAAAGGGCAGCAACATGCCACCTCACTTGAGGCAGGTGGCTTTGGAGATCTCTATCTTTATACTAGTTCATTAGGAATAGATTCACAAGCATTAGGAATAGTCCACAGAAACTGACACCTTTGTTTTTCAGGCTGCTCTGAAACTTCCAAGTGATTAGGAGAGGAACAGGAGTAACTAAGGGACACAGAGCTGTGCTGAGAAGATGGGAATCCAGCAGATTGTACAGAGGTCTCAGCACAGGAGCAACTGTACTTGATGCTCTTTTTGCATTTTTGAGGGCACATTATACTAATGTATATAATGGCCTGAAAATAAAGTAAGCAGCTGCAATACATTTAAGCAAGATAGTAAGGCAAAAACATCTGTCCTAATATTTTGAAGTTCTTATTAATTATCACCGATCAGTTTTGGTAGTAAATAGGTATAACTTTGACACTACTGCCTCAGCTCTAGGTTTTGTGTGTGTGTGCATATGTGTAGAGAATACACTATTTCAGTGTGAAGGGACCTACAGCAATCATCTAGTCCAGCTGTCAGACTACTTCAGGGCTGACCAAAAGTTCAAGCACATTATTAAGGGTATTGTCCTAATGTCTCCTAAACATTGACAGGTTTGGGTCATTGACCACCTCTCTAGGAAACCTGTTCCAGTGTTTGACTACCCTCTTGCTAAAGAAATGCTTCCTAACGTCCAGACTAAACCTTCCCAGTGCACCTTTGAACCGTCACCATGCATATATTTGTGTGCGTGAAAAAGGAGAGACACAGGTTCATTTTCATGATTTGTATATACCAAACTATTCCCACAGTAATTCTGACTGAGCTGAAAAACAAGCCTTTTCAGATTATTTAATGGAATAAAAGTTATTATGTAAAATGTCTTCCTAAAACAGAGGGACAGACTCCCTCTATACTTCACTTTGAGAGATATTCGTATCCCATATTTATTTAAATTCAGTGACACGTTGAAAATATGATGTAGAAAAGTATGCATAGTTACATCATTCTAATAATTATTTTTCCACTTCTTAAAAAAAAATTCTCTGACCTGATCAGCTGTATAATATCATGTACCAACCCCTTCTGGAGAAAGGGGAATAAGTACCATGTTCTCCATTTATGAAAACATCCTGTTCTTACCTGAATTTTGTCATACTTTTCTTTCTCTGCTGCTTATAATTTTCCTGCTTATCCTATCCCTCAAGGCAAAGCTGATATTAAAGTCCTCTATGCTTTAAGACCCCAAATACTGTGTTTTGACAGATTAAAAGCACTAAGTAGGTAAAGTTTTTTTAAAATTTTACCACAGATTTGCCAAACTTAAAGCTATAGCTGTTAAGTGACTGAAGCCACAGCACAATGAAGGAAGGTGAGAGCTTACCTCTTGCAGCCACAGAATACTCCTCAGTCAGCATTTTGCATAGACTCCCAACTAGGTATTTCTGTTGTCTGCAGAGGCATTTGCAACAACATGTTAATTTCACTTAATCTCATAGCAGAAAGTGAAAGCTTATTTCCAATCCAATTAAAAGGACCCAAATCCATGTTGTGATAAGATTGTAATTAAGGTTTGTATAATGAGGCTCTCTTCTGAGTTTCAAACCAGAATGTTAATTCTCCTTTTTGTACTATTTTGAGATAGCCAACACACTGTATCACCAAGGCAAGCCTGTACATAAATGATCAGCATAGCTTGGAGTGTGATGTCTGAGTCCTGTGTGACCACAGGTTCATTCTTCATGCAGACACCTGTGTTTTTATTAATATTTGTGTGAGGAGCAACCGCAAAATGGGA
>WEIV01006291.1:46087-81932 GCA_013390005.1 Calyptomena viridis | reverse complement strand
GCTATGGTGTGATTTCTAGCCTCTGTCTCAGCCAGATTGCCAAGTGTGTTGTTCCAGATAAAAGGTGCTGCTCTTCAGAGAGATTATGCTGAGGCAAAGGGAGCAGATCTCCAAACTATAATTGCAGAGTAGCACACAGAGCATCTTTGTAAAGCTGTACAAAGGAGTTATGAACCTAAATCCTGAAAGATTAAAGACAAAGCCTGAGTTCCACTCAGTTATCAAATGATGCTTTTCTATATATAAGCAACATTCTGATTCTAACTAATTTCACACCTTTAAATACCAGTACGAATGTTTCAAACCAACATTTTGACTTCCTTTTGTGTATTTTACTTTTGCTTAGAGCATAGAATATTTTGCCTGTATATTATGTGGATTAAATATATTGCAGTGTGACCAAAGGAATCTTTCTGAATGTGTTTTAGTAAAGACTTGTTTATGCAACTTTACAGGTCTGTTTAGGAAATTCATTTCCAAGAATAAAATTGTTATTGCTTTCAAGTTCTAGCCAAGATAACTTCCCTTTCATTGAATGAAGGCAGTAGGGAATGTAACAAGATGTCTTATTCTCCAGGTTGACTTCAGTGTTATCAGCCAGCAGTCCTAAAAGTGCTCAAGCTAATACATGAGTTTGTAAGTCCAAGTAGTCTTTTTTTTTTTCTATATTGCATTAACTTGAAAACTATTAATTGTTTTCTTTCCAATGCAGGTGGCAAGAAGGCAGGTGTTAGAGAAAATAAAGGTCTAGTAGGAGAGATACAGGGAATTTCTTAGATGAAACGATGAGTAGAAAAATGTGTTAATTACTGCAACACACCAGCTCTTTTCTTATTTTTTCCCATTTGAATTACTCTCTACATAATAGATAAAACCACAAAAATAATTGTGCATGACATATTAAGAACTCAAATATTGCAGTTTTCAAAACAATGTTATTGTGATCTGAACGTAGGCATTGGGATAACTGAACACGGCCACCTGAGTGCTGTCTATGCCACAGGCCTTCCTTCCCATTACTGCATTCGTATAGTCAGACCACTGCAGCTGTGAAAAAAACCCACTAAAATAAGCAGGCCAGATGCTGCTCCAGTGTCCTTCAGGGAGCAATTCATCTTCTCATATGGAGAATAGGAAATGGCTAACAGAAATCTCTGCACACAGGTCTGAGAGTGTCCAGACTTTTGGCTTTACCTTTCTGGACAGCATCTGTTTGAACTACAGTTCTTAAGGACACTGAATGAGGAAATGACTCATAGTGGAATCACCTGGATACCAAACACACATTTAAGTAAACAGGGTGAAAAATATTTATATATATATATTTCAGATATATTCCTTGCCATTTCTGTGTGCACATCTGTGTGACAAGAGGTTTCTTGTTTGCTCTAAGCAACAGCAGAAATCAAGAAAAACTAAACTGAAGCCAGTGTAGTTATACAGTGCACAAGTCCTTACTGGGTCTAAGGCTGCTTACTCAGGAACTGATTCAATGTGGGGGTTAAGCAAAACACTTAGCAGGAAGAGCTGCTGACAACAACTGCATTTGTGCTGCTCTTCAAGGCCTCAAAAGTACATCTTTCTTAATGCTTAACTACTACATAATCTTTGCAGCATTTCCAAATCCCCTGATATAGACATGAAACAGCTCTTATTTCTTCCTGTAACGAAGTCCCTAATCAGACTACTTCCTCATCTGAAGAATGAAAATTAGGCTGCTTATGCAATTCCCATATTTAGATTTTTTTATTTAACTGTGGTTAGTATTCATGTGGGTCCAAATACAAATGAGATTATTAATCTTCCCCAAAGTTCAGTTGATCAAGTGTAGGTATATGTCTGCATATACCAATTTCTGTTTGTCTCATCTCTACACAGAAGAATGATAAAACATTTAACATCTCGCTAATGTATATAATTCTTATGCACACGCACCTTATGCAGGCTCCTTCAAACAAGGTAAAAAAAGAAGAGTTCTTTAGAGACAGTCAAACACACTTAACAACTCTAAAAGGCTAAAATGGTAACAGATTTGTGAAAATATAGTAGCAAGACTAAGGAGGAAAAAAAGCTGAAATAAAAAGCAATAGAGCACTCACTGTGGGAGACCAAGGCAGCTCCAGTGATGAAGTTAAATGAACAACTTTTAAAGTTCAACACAACCTAAGGTATTAAATGGGAAGGTTTAATGTAAAAATTAGATGTGTAGCTGGAGCTGGGGAAATCTTTAGGTATAGAAAAGACAGCACCTGTGACTTATCCCTAGTTGTCATTAGAAGAGGACAGGGACAATACCCCAGAGTAAAAAAGGATTGAGTAACCTGTCAGGAAAAAAGATGGGAGAGAAGGTCAGAGAAGAACAGAAAACACAAGCAGAGACAGACTGGGAAAGAACAGAGGGAGAGCTGGATTTGGGAGAGATCAGGTGAATCAGCCAGTGAAGGTGACACAGGATGTGGTGATATGGTCTTGTCTCCTGGAATAAGACAACATTCTTGCCACAGCAGTCTGAAAACCTAGACAGTGTTCAAGCAGGCAGCTGAATTAATAATGAAGCTTTCAATCAGGTAGAAGTAATAAAAGATACACACTGTCTTAGAGCTAAATGCAGAAACCCTCCTTCAGGCCAAGAGAGACAGTGTTCCTACTTTTTGGCTACTTTTAAGAGTAGATATAAATCTAAGGCCCTTCCTATCGTGAAGGCAGCTTATAAATACCAATTAACCCACAAATAGTTCATGAAACTTCTTACAGATCTTACAGATCTGTTGGTCTTAAATCCTCTTCTTACTTTCAATTAATTTTTGTCCTAGTACTGCCCTTTAGCTTAAATAGTTCTTCCCCCTGCTGCAGGGGTCTCTCTACATTCCAGTGTATTCACTGAAGCAAATGCATTGCCAGGTACCACCTGCTGTGCAAATGTGCTTTGCAGGTTCCACCTAGGGGTGTCAGGACCATGATAACCATTTCTAGTTCTTGCAGTTCAGCATGTCAGTAAGGGTCCTACGGTACACAGGTTCAAAAGTGTGAGAAACCAAGTCCTCTGGGACCACGTCTGAAAGCTGGTCTGTTCCCTGGGAGCTGATACACTCAAGTTAGCAGGTTCTCTGATACATGAGAGAGTAGGAGGCAGGGCACTTTGAGTGAGAAGGTGCTGTTAATTTAGAATGGCTTTTCTAGTTTAGTTCATTAACCTCTAAGTCATACCACAAAACCATTTTATTCTTCCTTTCACCTTTCTCTTGGGTGAAGGAAGAATGAATGGGAGATCAAGAGAGAGATCGAAGTTTCAAGAAGGATGTAGGCAGATTTTCCTCTGATTTCCACAGACATCTTAGGGGGTAGGGTAGATGCAGTACCAGGAATCACAGCACTGACATTCCTGCATATATTGCTGGTGAATTTATTTTATCTTCTTGGTATCCATCACTTTAGGGTGTATCCATCACTATGCTTTATTTTACATTGGTACCACAACACAACCTGATAAGGTCCTTCTATAGAAAGAAAGGCAAAAATAATAAGGAAAAGAGTTTAGATATAAACTAACACTTTTACTTGTTTCCACATTTTTTTTATATATGTGTACAACAGCATTAGCAATGACCATGTATGTAAGTTCTCCTCTTTTTAAAAACAAGTCCTTCATCCATGTGGCTATTTGTATTACATGTTTTACTCATTCAGACTAATCCTACAGTTTTATTTCATTTTCCTGTTCTTTCCTGGCCATTAAACTCTCTTGCTATTTTCTAATATATTTTTAAGATTAAAATATTATTTTGTTAATCTAATAATCACTGTAGGTTTTCAGTTACCTTTTTATAAACTTTCTAATGATTTTGTTTTCATAAATAAATGTACTTTCCCCGAAAACTAAAAGATTGGCAGCTCTTTCAACGCAATATTCAGGCCACATTCTATTAAGCCTGGGTGCCTCATGTGTGTTCTGGAGGGTACACCCCCAGGAGCCAGATGCTAATTCATTCTTCATGCTTATTCAGTCCTTGGCCTTTCTACTGATACTTCCAACAAGGATGTCAATTAGCACTCATTAAGGGAGTGGATTTTGTGATATGGAACCTTTTACTAGAAACTGGACTGACATCACTCTTTTCACAGAAGACGTGAAACAGCTGTCAAATGATAACTCAGTGGCAATCCTACAGAAAAAGCCTGACCAGTTTGGGCATGGACAGACACCTTCAGAAGGTCTGTAGGCACGTTTCCAGGATGGAGGATCACCGCCTCCCTAAGACTGTGCTTTATGGTGAACTCTCCACCAGCTGCTGCAATAGAGGAGCCCCAAAGAGGAGATACAAGGACTCCCTGAAACAGCACCTCAGTCTTGGCCATATCGACCACCATCAGTGGTCCACTCTGGCCTCAAATCGGGAGACACGGAGACACACCATCTATAACACTGCTGCCTCCTTTGAAAATTCACGGAAAATTAGTCTTGAGGAGAAAAGACATCACAGAAAGACCTGCGCCTCGTCAATTCCACCTAAGGAGACTTTTAGCTGTGCCTTTTGTACCCAGACTTGTCTATCCCACATTGGCCTTTTTAGCCACCAGCACGCTTGTAGCAAGCGTGGGTAGAGCCCTTCCCATATCTTTGTTCACGAGGCTTAGCCATGATGATGATGATGAAATGTGATTTTTTTAAAGCAAGATATCTGCCTTTATTTAAAAAAAATGAAGATTTAAAAGAGGTGTCCATGAAACTGTACATAGCATAGTTTTGTCAAATGCACTTAAAAAACCCCATGGTTATAAAAGGCTACAGAAAATAGATAAACTTCTACCAATCATATATTTTTTAAGAAGTACCTATAGCATGATATTAGTCTTATCCTCATAGAATTAGATAGAAATTTTCCACGCGAGTTAAATAGTCAGGCCTCTCGGTCAGCAAAATTATGCAAGAAACTGCACATAGCAAACTTTTTTTCTCAAGTAGTTGGAAAAGATGAACCAAGGAGAAAGTAATCCCTATGCACTTACTCATGTATTATTTTGTTATATATATACATACATACATGTCTGTCTGTCATAGAATCATAGAATGGTTTGGGTTTGAAGGAACCTTAAAGATTGTCTAGTTTCAATGCCACTGCCAATGTCAGTTGCTCAGGGCTCCATCCAAACTGCCGGCCCTCAACACTTACAGGGATAGGGCATCCACAACTTTTCTGGGCAACGTCTGTCTGTCTGTCTGTCTATCTATCTATCTATCACTTGCCACTGACTGCCATAATAGCTTGTAGCAAGTGTGGGTAGAGCCCTTCCCATATCTTTGTTCACAAAGCTTAGCCATGATGATGATGACAGAGAGAAGGCCTTTGTTTAACTTGCTTTTTCAGAAGCCTTTGCCTAGCTTGCTTTTTCAAAATACCTTTAGGTGTTACAGTATCTCTTAGGCCTTAGAGGGTCTTCATGTATTCTGCAGTCCAAGATGCCTTTAGTCACCACTGTATCCTTTAGACTTTAGAGGGTCTTTGTATTTTTGCTCTTCAAGGTGCCTTAATTGTTACAGAATCTCTAGGCCTCAGAGGGTCTTTGTATTTTTAACCTTGCATCTTTAGGAATGTCATAATTATTCAGTATTTCAGAAATTTTAATACGATAGAGACTTGCAGAAATGACACTTTAAGTAAAATAACTGTTTAGAAAGATAATTGCTTGGGAATAATTATAATAAAAATCAGAACTTAGACTAATCACAATAGCCAACAGATTATAATAAAGAAACATAACATTAACATATACATATACAAGTAACATATACAAGCATAAAAAGTCTTGTAATTCTATGTGACGAGTGAGTGAGAAAGGAGGAAATATCCTCCTCACTCCTGGCAC
The DNA here is from genome assembly GCA_013390005.1 of Calyptomena viridis. Taxonomy (NCBI): domain Eukaryota; kingdom Metazoa; phylum Chordata; class Aves; order Passeriformes; family Eurylaimidae; genus Calyptomena; species Calyptomena viridis. The sequence goes on along the minus strand of WEIV01006291.1, from coordinate 76,067 downwards.
TGAATAAACAAATACCTGCTACTCAAAGATTAAAAGACTCTGAGTAGTTTTTACAAGTAGCTCTTTCGCTTCAAATTATCTATCTATCTATCTATCTATCTATCTATCTATCTATCTATCTATCTATCTATCCATCCATCCATCCATCCATCCATCCATCCATCCATCCATCCACCAAACCAGCCTCAGAAAAGTCTAAGATGTTTGTGACTGTGTATTTCAACAGCTGGTCTCCAAACCAAATCACAGGATAAAATGGGTTGCATGTCTAATTAACGGCAGTTATCCAAACTTGTTAGTTGTTAACCTCATTGTCAAATTCAATGGAGACAAAACTAACGCACAAACAACTCATTTTCAATTTTAATAATGTTTTCTGTGCTATATTTCTTTCTCCTTTGCTGTTATGAAGTTTCTCTAGTAAAGCCTGTTTGTTCCTCTCACTCTCTCAACCCAAGAGTCAACATTATCATAAAGTTAAAGCACAGAATTTATCCTTGAACATTTCATAGTGGAAACTCTGAAAACTCACCCTATATTTCCAATTGCCTTCAGCAACTTATAACCACACCGCAATGCCAGTTTTAGTTTGTTAAAGACCATATACTGTAAACACTACTCTTCAACACAGAAAACTGATCCCCTCTTTCTGATATATTACTTTTAGAAATTGCAACCTTTGGTAAGATGATTGTGTGGTAGGTTGACTATACCCGCCCTGATGCTCTTGCACTGCCCTTCCTCAAAACAATGAGGGGATGAGATGAAAAAGATCATAAGGCCATTGAGATCACTTAACAACTGCCATCAAGGGCAAAACAGACATACTTTTGGGAAAATTAATTTCATTTCTTGCCAATTAGAGTTGGATGGTGAGGAAAAAAGACAAAAACTAAAATACCTGCCCTTCATCTCCCCATTCTTTCCAGGCTCAACTTGACTTCCTCATTTCCTACTCCTACCTCCTGCCTCCCCCGCCCCAAGCAGCACAGGATGGGGAAGTAGAGGTAGAGTCAGTCTATAACAGCTCCTCCCTGTCACTCCTCCTCACACTTTTCCCCTGTCCTACTCCTTCCATGGACTGCAGTCCTTCACAATAAACCTGCTCTTCCATGGGCTCTCCACAGATCTTTCTGGAAATATCCACCAGCTCTGGCATGGGATCCTCTACAGGCTGTAGTATGGATACTTCCTTCACCATGGTCCCCTCCATGGGCTGCAGGAAAATACCTGCTCCACCATCATCTCCTCCATGGGACACAGAGGAGCTGCCCTGGTGCTTGCAAGCACTTCCTCCCCCTCCTCCTCCTTATCTGCCACAGGTGTTTGCAAGGTTGTTTCTCACACTTTTTTCCCCTCACTCCCGTCTGCCTATGGAGTACTTTAGTCCTTACTTTAGTCCTTATGTTATTACAGAGATGCCACTATCTTGGCTGATGGGCTCAGATGTGTCCTGCAGTGAGTCCATCGTGGAGCCACATGGAACTAGCGCAGCAGACTCTGAACACCTCTCACAGAGGCCACCTCTGCAGCCCCCCACCAACATCTTGTCCCCTACACTAAATACAAGTTGCTAAAGACACTGATTGTTCTTTACAGGCTTAAGGGAGAGATACTTGACATTGACTGCATTATGAAGTCTTGCCTTCAGTTTAGAAAGGAAGACCTGTCATATTTACCTCCCAGTAGAGACTGTAACACTTGGCACAGCTGGTGAGACTTGGTGGAGTCTCTACCATCATCACTATAAAACCCAGCTGAGTAACATTATAGTCTCCTTTACTTAAAAGAATTGTTTCTTTCTGGATACCAAAGACCTCACTAACAATAAAGCTGATGAAATCTTTACAGCATTTTTCTCCTTATTTGTCGCCTTTTAACAGATCTTCCTCACCATGTCTTTTATACAGAGAGAAAGTTACACCAACATAACTGCTAAAAACTACGTCAGCCTCTGCAATACTCCTACAGTAGCATCTGTGAGCTAAGGGCAAAAAAGATTAAACATTGTATTCCAGCCTTCTAAACAAAATACATTCTGTAAGCAAAAGAAAAGAATGCTAGAATCGCCAAAGCTTGTAGTACTTCAGGAGAGCTTCTACCAGATTATTTGTATTTCTTAAATAATAAAAAAAAAACGTTTGCTGTGACATCTGAGGTGGTCTACACTTCTGCCCCCCCCAAAAAAGAACTGACTCTTGTTTAACATTTTATTGGAACCAGACAGATGTGTTCAAGTTGTTAGCTCACACACTTGTTTGTTAGTCTTTTAACCATAGATTAGATGGATAATCACATAAAACTATTAAGTTCCTTATAAAACATATAAGGTTCTCCACATAAACAGTACTTACTACTATAACACTCACTGTTATGCAGGTTGGGAGAGGTATGAAAAATTAAAACAAATGAGGTTTATATTTAGTTTCCAGTAATCTTCACATTTCTTATTTGCTGAAATTTGTAACTTCATCTAGACAGCTTTGTAACATCCTAAAAATTATTTCCAAATTAAAATGCCAACCCAGATGAGGCCACACTCAGGAAACAATCCCTGGGGTGGAAAAGAGGGTCACAGGATAGACTTAACCATCTGCCAAAGTGGATTTACAGTGTCTACAGTTGGCCAAGTTATTCACTGCAAATATACTGTGTGGAAAAATAGCCTTATTTTCTGTCATGTAAACTGACCTTGACCTTACTGACAGTGTTCAATATCCCTGCATCTTATCAGAGAGATTCTTAAAAACAATTTTATCCCTGGATTGTTCTTAAAATGTACACTGTGAGGAATAAGTAGCTGAGAGCGGTCACCCACTTCACATATCAGCACCTCAGTGCCCTGACTAGAGAAGGCACAGAACCAGTACTGTATGGCTGTGGCCATCAGCCATCCAACAATAGTAATGAGAATATGGTCCAAAGAAGTCTACCAGCAATGCATATGTTAAATCTGTTCACAAGATACATTTGTCAAACAGTTTTGAATAACTAAAAAATCGAGAAAAATCTGTTCATACACAATTCACAAAGAGGGAACAAGGACAAATTTGCCAAGCAAATTGTTTGCTATGCATAGATATCCCAGCTGTCCTCATTATTTTACTTATCTTGTTTAAATCTCCCTTGCACTCCTACCTCCTTGTGTGGTTTACCCAATGTCATACCTTCCTTTATCATGACATGTTTTCTCACAGGCACAGTCACATCTCCATCTGAAAAACTCATTCTTCCACTGACACTTATTTTAGTTGTCCTTTTTTTCTTCCAGATAGTTTGGAATGAAATTACAAAACTACGAAACATATAATAAAAGCCCAGAGAAATCTTCCCATTGAGTGTATGACATTCTCACAAGTGCCAGTACAATAGCTGCTTCCTCTGCAGAAAGATATAGGGATTCAAAATTCTAAGGCACAGAAACTAAAGGTACCCATATCTCCTGCCAGATTACAATATTGCTGCTAAAAGGAAGAAGGATAAGCAAGTGAGTGCCATGTCAATACCTATGCCAACTCTGCCACAGTCTTCCTGTACAACTTTGAAAAAAGGCACGTAGGTTCCTCTCTGTAATATAGGATAAAAATACATGTCTGTCTGGAAAGACTGTCATGAAGATAAACACATTAAGGACTGCCAGATGCATGGGAATTACTAATGGGATTACACTGAATACAAACAGATCACATGAGAAAGCATGGATCTGCACACTTACAGGGTAAACTAAAGGTGAGAGCAGGAATGCTTAGAAAATTGACATCCTGGCACCCTTTAGATCTGCGTAAGAGAAGTCCAGTTATGTTGGAAAATTAGGACACTAATCCAACTTGGAGACATCTGTCCCATAGAGGAAGCAATACCACTGACCAACAGCCAGGTGTACTGTTCAAACTTCATTTGGATTCATTGCAATATCCACGTTAGAATAACCACACTTCTCACTAGTTCTCTCTATGATATATGATATGATATATGATATGGTTTTCTGACACACATTTTGAAAAGGGGGGAAACAACAATAGTGCAAGAGGGTCTGCAAGGACAGCAACAGGGGACAGAAGTCAGCAGAGACAAGTCATGCAGGTCGTTCACCCTGCTGGGACTGAAATTGCTGCAAACACTAGAGCCAGAATATAGAGCTTCACTAATTCTAGGTATATGATTAGTTAATACTTTCAATTTGAAGTGACATTTATATGCAATTTACCTGCATCAGTTCCAATCTTGCTCTTTTTTTCATATCCAGTCAGCTTTACTGTTAAAATAATGTTAGGGAACAAACACAGAGAGCAAAGTGTATGTGTAACTTGTAAACAAGCCCTCTGGACCACCTCAGAATCCATCAAATAGCCCTTGGTGAAACAGAAGCAAATAGCATTGCCCTTGATTAACAGCACAGGGCTGGAGAAAAGAAATCATCTACTAAATCTTAGCTGCTCAGTTTTTTAAGAGAGGAATAAGCATTTTGCACATTAAATGGGTACCAACAGCTTGAAGATTATACTTCTGTTCAAAAATTTTATAATCACTAAATTACAAGGAGCCCATAAAATTACTGTAACTATTAAAAAAACCCAAATAAAATATTTCTTTCACTTTATTTCAGATTTCTTACTTGGAGCACATCATGGAATTTATTGGACAGCCAGTCTGAGTCTATTAAGGTAAAGACAGTGAGTCTTAAATCTTTCAAAGACCAAAATAATCAGCTTGAAGACCATTAATACCCTCTCTCTATTCAATGGGACTATTAATATTTTTCAGATTAAGGACATACTAAAACACTATACCAGGACATTAGATGTTTTTTTTTTTTTCCTTTGGCAACTACATCATTAAGTATTTCAAATGTCATATAAAGGTAAACAGAAAAGCAGTAACATACACATTTTAAAGACTGAATCCAAAATAAACAAAACCACATTAAATACAAATGAGCTTATCTTTCATACAATATGTAAAGAGTTTTTTCTTCTTTTACTTACTTGACAAATCCAACTTCCATACATAGTAGATATGCTAAGCATGTGGATCTTTGTGAAGACATCAGCTATCAGTTTAAACTTTGAGTGCACATATTGAAAATTAATTTAATGGTATATTTGTTATTTGACATTGTGTAGGTTAGCTCATTGCTACTTTAGACCGGCTCGACCCCGAAGTCATGCTTAGTTACTGTTCTCTTTCCAGGCTACCAAGTAGTATGGATCACTTCTTCTCCCAATCCATCACTGCTCCCTTGTAGTCATGTACTTTACTGTCTTTGTGTCAGTCTTTAGAATTTCTCATCATCCTCAGCTGCTTTGACAAATTTAACTAGGTCACTTATCAGAAGATATGAAATAGCACAGGAGTGTCCGGCCTCTCAGGACCAGTGACAATGATCGTCTGTACCCAAAAACGTCCTCTAGAGGCCACTGTCTGCCCTATCATCCACACCAAGAGGTCAAATACTTTTCTCTCCAAACTCCACAAACGCTCCAGGACTATTCCTCCCTCTCAGTTCCCTTAGGTACTCGCTGTGGACTCCTCACATGAGGCGATAGTGCCAGTGATCTGCTGCCAGACACCAAAACGCAGCAAACATTCGCAGTCACAGCAGATTCTTGTCTTCTACCAATACTGCTAATCTTTGGTAAACTCAACATAAACTCTTCTTTTTATGATAATCTTGTTTATAACAGCACTGTGAAATACAAGTAACAAATTTTCTGTTCATCTGAGGCAACTTCTTCAATATCTACGGGGTCATTTCAGCCTTATTGACTGCATTTATATGTGTGAATGTGAAATTCAATGTTTTTGTGGAAAAAAAAGCTAATTGCGAGGTCTTTCCAATACTCCATATAACCCAAAACAAAAACGCTGGGCCAAGCAAGAGATTGTATCACTGTAGCTTTAGTGGTATCAGATAGAAAATTATATTACCACCTCCTAATCCGCTTTCTGTCACAGAAAAACACAAAGGGGATACCTTTGCCACAAATAATAAATGGCAAGAAACTGTTCAGCCAGAACACACCAAGATGATTCTGAAAGGGCAATAAGCCTTGCACTGCAGAGAAATCTTCCAAATCTCCACCACAGAAGACTCTCTGAATGACATTGGGAAAATTTCTCAGTGATCACCTACTGGGCAACCAGTTTGACCTTGAGACTGTAAGTAAGATACAATGCCTGGCCTCTCAGAAAGAAAAAGCGTGTTTTACTTTAGAACATTGTTCTGTCCTGTTTACAACCTTGTGTTTAAGTGCCCCGTCATGGATATCTGAGAGAAATTTCAGAAAATGTTTGTGTTAATGAACTACAAAAAAACACAAAACAAAATCGTGGAATCACAGAATATCCTGGTTTGGAAGAGACCCACAAGGATCACTGAAGTTCAACTCCTGTCCCTGCACAGGAAAACCCCAAGAATCACTCCATGTGCCTGAGGCTGCTGTCCATACCAAGGGCTGGCTAATGCCACTGAGTCCTGAGGCATGATATTACAGACTTAAAATAGCTTGAGCATGTGGGATGTAATGCTGCTATCCAGGACTGATCCAAGAACACAAACAAAAACATTTAGGTTCCCCATTCTACACACAAGTCCATTATTACCTTTCACAGAAGTCACAATATATATGTGTGTGTATATACACAAGCCAAGGCAGATACTCTGGAATCATGATTGCTCTGGAATGATGATTCTTTCAGCTGCTGGAATAAGAGTATTAACCTACATTTGAAGAGATTCAAGTGCATTTTGCTCTATGGTCACTATGAGACCAGGTGATTCTGTTTTTTCCACAATAGTAACATATACTCTGCATTAATTACTAAACTGCTTTGAACTTTTTATCAAGAAAATGGGTTGTGTATAAACACAGTTATTTATAGCCATGGAAGAAACTGGCACAAGCACTAAAACATACCAGATTAAGCATGTATCCCTTGTCTCCTCTTCTTTTCAATAGTTTAAGTATCATTCTTGGTGTTGTATTTAGCATGTCTTGACCAGAAATACTTAGGAAGTTACTAATTTCAGACCAGTGTATCTTAAAGGAGACTCAAAGGTGAGGTGCACGATTTTGGCTATAGAATATTTAGTGTAAAGTATCTGCTAATATTTTAAAAATACACTTATGAATTTCATCATGTCCAGAAATTGTCCTCCAAATTGACCACTGTAAGACCACAAATGTTTTTTTTCTTTATTCTACAGAATAAAGAAATCAGCAGATATAGATATCAACTGATAATTTTATGAATACTATACCTAAAATCCTCCATCTTTAATGTAGGTTTTCGATATGCATCAAGGATCATAGAAGATGCTTGAAAAAGTCTTTATTAACTATTACAACATTTTGAAAAATTATGGGGTTAAAATCTACATAATCATGTGCATGAACAAGTTGCTTTGGAATAAGAAGTTAACTTGATCCACTGCAACTTCATCAATGTGAAGTTTTATTTTATGACAATTGTAAATTACAATAACTCCCTATTGAGCAGGATGAGTCCTCAGTGAAGTAGCTAAGGTAACTGAATTAACTTCATAGTTGCCAGAGAAATTAAGAACACACATATAAATAATGTGTGTTTTTTATAAAAAGAATCTTGAAAATTTCCTTTGATGGCTCCTTCACTGGCAGGTGCACTGTTTGAAAACACTGAGTAATGTGGAAGGGAAGAAGCAGCATTTTTTTCCAGTGCAAAATTATTTTGCTGTTAAAATTATCATGCCCAGGTTCAGACTTACTCAATGGAGAAGAAAGGAACAGGAAAAGTAAACGGTCTGCAGTTTCCCAATCACTACTTTCTGGAGTTCTACATGTGCTGCTGCTCATGTAACACATTGCAAGCTAAATGGTTACATCACTGCTCACAATATATTGGCATTGCATTAGCATTCATATTCATGTTTGTCACTTAAAAAGAATAGGAAAAAAAAGACCTTGAAAGACCTTAATATTTGAGTAGCACAGTTGTTGGTATCTCATACTACTAATACATCTTCACTTCTTCCAAGGAAGACAGTTTGATGTGTTCAGATGGGTAGCTGATAAAGGTAAATTGCCCCAGATCACTCTGCAGAAGATCACTACCTAGTTGACAAGAGGCCACAGAAACTAGCAAAACTCACTACAGCATTTCAAGTGACAAATTCACTGCAAATATAGACTCGTATATGCATGCTGCTCCAAGAAATATGAACAGGTCATGTGAAAGAATCAGTACAACATAAACTGAAAGAGGCCCAGCAGAAAAGGACCTGGGGGTGCTTGTTGACAGCAGCTGAACACGAGCCAGCAGTGTGTCCAGTTGGCCAATGGCATTCTCGTCTATATCAGCAATAGTGTGGCCAGCAGGAGCAGGGAAGTGATCATCCCCCTGTACTCAGCATTGGTGAGGCCACACCACTGCTATGCCCAGTTCTGGGACCCTCAATTCAGGAAGGACATTGAGGTGCTGCAGTGGGTCCAGAGAAGGGTAACAAAGCTGGTGAAGGGCCTGGAAAGTAAATCCTTTGAGGAGCAGCTGAGGGAGCTGGGGTTGTTTAGCCTGGAGGAGGCTCAGGGGAAACCTCATCACTCTACAACTACCTGAAAGGTTGTAGCCAGGTGGAGATTGGCCTCATCTCCCATGACAGGACAAGAGGACAAAGCCTCAAGCTGCACCAAAGGAAGATCAGGTTGGACATTAGGAGGAAATTCTTCACAGAAAGGGTGATCAGATATTCAAATGAGCTGCCCAGGGAGGTGGTGGAGTCACTGTCCCTGGAGATGTTTAAGGAAAGACTGGACACGGCACTTAGTGCCATTGTATAGTTGACATGGTGGTGTTCGGTCATAGGTTGACTCGATCTCAGAGGTCTTCTCCAACCTACTTGATTCGGTGATTCTGAGTGATTCTGTGAATTCTCAGTTATTAAATTAAATGCAACCATCTATCCAGCAGCTGTCCATTAGATATCCATTAAATATCCACTTCATTGTATCTTGCATCTTTGGTAGAATGTGTCAACTCAGGAAAGCTAGTTAAAAGTATGCAGCTGGAACTTGTCAGGCTCAAAACACAAACTATTAAGTGAGGATCTATGTTGTGTATCACACCAGACACCAGACCAAGTACTTCACAGTCTCCTTCTTGTCTTTAAATCTCTAAACTACAGGACATGGTTGAAGACTTGTGGATAATTTCAATTTCATGTGTAAAGAACGTAGGCAAAAATCTGCACTTTGAATTGAGCACTTCTGGAAACAAAGTTCAGAAATGGCATCTCATAACCCTTCCTCTTCCCTTCAAAATGGAGAAATTTGTTTTCAGAGTTACTGTATCAGATGGGGATTGCTAGGGGATAACAGTGAACAAGGAATAGATTTTTCCAGCCCACAAGAACGAAAAATTAATCCCTTTGGCTGAGTGACAGTCTTGGAGATAACTAAGGGAATTCTGTCACCATCAGACAGTATGAAAACACAGATTTTACACAGAGTGAAGGAAGGGAACCAATGAGACAAGAAGAGAGTTTTGCAAGACAATTGAGGCCAGCAGCCTCTCACTACAAGACTGCCAAATCCTACCCAATGCAGAATTATACTGAATAAAATATTAATTGTGGCCTCCTTCCAAGTCTAATAGCCTTTGCTGGGCCCTTGGTGGAAAACATACAAGAACCAGAAACCCTAGATACAAGCTAGAAGGCTTGATTCAAGAAGGCTTCTGTAGACTATGTTCCTACCACCCTATACAAGACTTATAGAAAGATTTCGGTGAGAATAAAGGTCTGTGCAAAATTTTAGAATCTGGACTTACCAAAGCAGTCCTATTAAAAACTCTGCTTTCAGATACAAAATTATTTTGCATTTAGAGCTGCCCTTTCCTACCAGAGCTGACTGTTACCTCCCTTTTCAGCACTTTTTTAAAATTGAGCTTTGGTTCAGCATGTCTGAGAACAGCAAACTTTATACTGAGATGCAAGAGCATGTTCTTGCAGGCTCTAAGTGGTGCAGTGTTTTAATGGATTGGTATTTCACCTCTAAGCATTTGGCCCCTGTCCACCCATCCTATCCCTATCCAGGTTAGGATAAAAGGCATAGCTGAATGTAAAGATTTTACTTAGAGTCCTTGGCTTTATCTGTCACAGAAGCACTACTCATCTTGCAGCAAAATTATAGCTGCTATTCAACAGTGTCATATTAGGGGAATTGCCTTGCCAGCACCACAGTGCATGAGCAGAACTGGTTGAGAGATTGCACACTCCCACCTGCACTATACTTAGTTCTAGCCAACACTAATCATTTCCAAGCCACATCTACTAATGTGCATTTCCTCTCAAAATACTGACTAATGGCTAAAATCAATACAGCAAACTGACAAGGTATATGACTTGGGAGGATTTAACTTTAAACAATTTGCGACCTACAAAATGTTCACTGCAATTAATGATTAATTAATTAAGAAAGTGCAGACATTTGTTTCAATTACAGTTGTTATCCTTTTTGTTGTGCTAAAGCATTGGGCTTGCTGGTATGGGTTGGTTTTTTCTTTTTTACGGGAACCAAACAAGTAATCCACTGCTTAAAGCTGGTTTCTCTTCTGGAGCCTTTTCTCTTGCATTTTATGTGTTCCTTGACTTTAGGCATCTGTCACAGGAACACCTCTGCTCATAGCAGGGGAAAAGGTGAAGGGCTTCACAGAAGCAGATGCCAAAACACTCCTTGCGTGGGCTGGGACAGGGTAATCATCACTCAGCTGCAGTATGACCTGACTGCTATCCTGGAATCTTCTCCAGCCCCAGGAGGTTCAAGGACAATGTGCTGCTCAGAAGATGAAGTCCTGATTCTGCTGATCAGTCCATCTCCCACACTCCAGAAAGTGCTGATGGGAAGGCAATCACACAAGTCTGAAGGACCAGATTTTGCCCTGCTATTCTTATGTCAGCTCAGCAACAGCTATTGCATTATACAAGGCAGAACAAAGACCTATTTTTTTAATAGCTTCATGTGGTCTTTTCTTTAGATCTTTTCAGTTTTTCAACAATCATTGCATAACAAAAACACAACTGATGTTTACAAATGGTAGTTCTTCTGAGAAAGGAAAATAGATACATGGAAAATAACAATGTATTTCCAACACATCTGTGTGAAAGACCTGATTTACAGGTCTCAGAAGTCTTCCCAACAGCCAGTGGCCACAGGATTAGGCTCAAAGAACCAAAAATGAGATTTCAGGCATCTTTCTTCCACCCTGTAAAATGGAAAAATTCAATGACATCAGAAAAAGAAAAGGAGAATATCAGCAAGGGAGGATATGGAAGAAAGTATGTGAACGAAACAGAACATATGCATGGACGAATGTCTAACAAAGTCTACAAGTTTGTCTAGTGTATCAAATCTTTGTTTCCATATCTCAAAGCATTAATTAAAGTGTTGAAAAATTAATTTAGTTCTGTAAGCATCCAGGCCCATTAAATAAGTATCATTCTAACTCCTACTAATGGGGGGGGGGGCACTATATTTTATTTACCAAAATTTACAGATGGCAATTTAAGTCCTTCCACTGTGTTCCAACACTCTCTGGATCTGATACTGATGCTGCAGAAGCTGAACTTGCCCAGTTATCCTAACATGAACTGGTGGGCATGTTCTTTTCAGAGTAATCACCTTCAGCAAAATGTTTAAAAGACATTGGACTCTGGTGATGAAATTCTGGTAGAATTAAAATCAATAGCAAAACTGCCTGTGACTTCCAGAGTTTCACCCAGAGTACATATCAAGGTCATGCCTGCCACATTTCTGAAGCCAAAATCAGTTGAAAAGCACCAGAAGCAGAGGTGAGCTTTCTGTGTGGCACAGCTTTGTGTGTCTAAATATGTCTAAATAAGGGAACCAGTCATTGGAGAGAGTTTGTAACAACCAATAAGATACACAGATTTCCCTATTTCTAATGAAATTGTCTGAAATATTTAAATATGAACAGGTTAACCCTAACCTGTTACTCTGATAGGGATAAAAATGCAAGGATTTCCTTTTCCTGCATTGTTACTCAGCAACAGCTGCAGTCTTAAAATGACAAGCAGCCTCCTGAAACCAATCAAAATGCAAAAAAAACAATCAAAATGCACAACCAGGGAAAAACTTTTGCAATATTTACATATGCAGATGACAGCAATGTGATTGGCTCAGGCAACTCAGTCCTGGTCCAATTTTGACACAGAGTAACTTAGAGTGAGCACAGCAACCTTTTGCATGGAAGTTCTCATCACTAATAGACTACTATGCTAAATCACCAATGTAAACAGGCACATTTATCTGCTATCAGAGTTTGGACACAGGACCCATTATCTCAGGTAACAATTACTTCGCTTGCTCTGAAGTTCATTCTGCCTGTTGCAGAAATCCTTTCTTTCACATATTCAACAGGGTCAACTACCATCTTGTCTTCTGTCTCTCTTCCCCTCCTCAAACTATTTGTCTTCTCTGTTCATCTAAAGAATAGAGGACTGGTCTTTAAATACTGACTATCACGTGTAGAGTTTGCCAGTCTCTTTGGACATGTACAGCAGAGGCCCAATCATTAATCAAAACCGGCTAGCAGGAAACAAGCTACGCCACTTGTGCAAACATGTGTCGGTTCTGAGATACGTTCCACTTTTGAATCTCTAAATTCCCATCACAAATATTGGATGCAAGAACATTGTCACCCGTTGCTGCAAATGAAAGAACCAACCTGCTTAAAGATCAGTTCCCAAAGATTCACAATTCCAGCCCACATCCCTTGAATGCAAACTAGGAAAGAGGACATTTACTATATTTGAGAAACTTCTCCCTAAGTCCAAAATCGGCTGATGCTCTAGGCACTATCAAAATACAAACATTTAACCACCAATAGATCCCAATGACTGTAACTCTAGTACTATGTGGAGATGGACTCAGAGGGACCATTGCACTGTGCTTACAATTCTCATGCTTTCCAACCAGAGTTGCTTCCTTCAACTCATGAAAGAGAAGAGAATGTTTTGATTCTGAATCAAAGAAAAGCTTTGGTTTTCAAAGATTCATCTGTTTTCTAATTATATTAGCAAGAGTAACCAAAAAATGAAAGAGAGTTAACATTCTCTCTAAAATTTTCTGATAGTCCTAGACTATCACAGCTATTATGATGCAACTAATCCTGCCAGATGTATACAAATTCGCATATATTTTTATTAGAATTTGACTTGCAGTTTCACGGCATTATTTTCCCCTTAATTTAGAAATGTCCTTATTTTCAAAAGTGTTTACTTTCCTAAGGGACTGACCCAAGTCAAAGCTTAGATTAATCAAACCTTAGGCTTTTTTTACTTGCACCTTTATAAATTCCTCACCACAAAGTTTCACGTGGCTGTGACTAGACCATTACCAGTATCTGCAGCAGCTAGCTAGTCTCCACCTGCTCCATATCTACAAAAAGGCATGAGCTCTATTCAATAACTAAATCCTTTAGCTTCACTTCCCGGGATTGCTCGCTCTTCTTTTATTTCCCAGGTTTTCTTTTGGAGCTATGCAGTCACAGGAAACAGGAACTCAAAAGGTCACCTAGCTCATCCCCAAACAAGATCAAATATGTCAGTTTGCATTACCTCATTAGTAGAAGTACTTTTTCTGCTTTATAAATAAAACCTTTTTTTTTTCTCCCACCACTTATCTATAAATTTGAGTAACCACATAGTCTTTCCTAGGGTACAAGAAACAAACAGTGTCACTCATTCAAAAAATGAGTAACAACCATTGCTTGTAACTAGAGACTGACATATCGCTACACATTCATTTCAAAAATATTTTTAGAAAAATCATATTTTCAGGAATTTTATAATTAACTAACACTTCTGCTGAATTTTCAGCTTGCCATAGAGATCCACACCCATACATTACAAAAATCAGAGATGATTACCACTGAAATTGTTTGGAATAATGAAAGTTCACTGAGTCTTCAGTATGCAGAACTCTGTACATCAAAAAGATGTCCTAGAATAGCACATCTTTAGCAATCCCCTGCACAGGATCACTTACATATTTGGATTTGAAGCAAATGGGAATTGTGCCTCACTTACAATTACAACAGTGTGTTTTACCTTTACCAACAAGAGGGGCTGGACATTCTCTTGAGCACACTGATGTAAAACACAACTAATGATGGAGAGTTCAGCAGGATGGCATCAATACACAAGAGAACTATACAATATCTATAACTATATAAAATCCAATCTCTGCTAGTTTTGGCTTTGTAGTTACTGATATGGAGAACACAAAGAGTACGTATGTTGTTTGCTGTTTTAAAATATTGCCCAGTATTTGTTTCACTCTCAAATCCACAGTGAGAGACACAGTTTAAGTTGCATTTCCCACAGTTTAGCCAAATAAGTCTACACCATGTTCTTCACTCACATCTGACCTTGACTCACAGTAAAACAGCCGTCTTGCCTCTACAGGATCTCTAACGTGCATATGTTATTCTTGCTAGCAGCCCAAGTCATGCAACTGAACACCTTGTGCTAAGTGCTGTAAATACACAGAAGAAAAGGATGGTCCCTGCAGAAAAAGAACATCTGCATTGTCAGCCATAAAGCCTTAAAATACAGCTTCAAGTGATTCTGCATCTCACTATCCCCTGACTCTGTGTTTATCTCTACCTGACATTGTTGAGAACAATCTCATTTTCACTATGAGTGCAAAACAGATGTCACAGCATGTGTGATACCATGTGAAAAAATATCAAAACCTTAAAGGTGAGTGAAGATTCTATAAACTGCAAAATCATGTCAAACTTCAGAGTATTTTGAAGTTAGAAATGTGCCTGAAGGCCTGCTTAAAAAGTAGAGCTTTTAGTGAAAGAAGCTCTGTCTCTTTAAAAGGACCTCTTAAATTTTGATTTTTAATTTAAACTATAAATTATAGGGGGTTTATTTTTAATTAAAATTTGTAGCTCTAGTCTGTGTTCACAGACATTCTGCTAAGCCTCCAGTATTTTCCAAGTTATTTAAGTTATTCTTGCAGCAACAGTTGGATACTTTCAAAACAGCCATTAAAATCACTAGACACACAGTACTTCCAGTAGTGCTGCCAAGAGAAGAGTTTGATCCTTAATGCCCTAGCTGTGTCCAAGGCAGCAATTTTTTGCCTTTTTAAAGTGAAATGAGCCCATCTGTGCCCTATGGCCAGCAAAGGAAATGGAATCTTATTTTTTATTCATTTTATTTTTGTATCAGGCAGCTCAGTGTCACCTCTGATCCACAAATCCAAGAATGCTTAGGGTCAACACTGACTAGCATAAAGGCAGGCAGGAGACAGAGCAGCACGATGTTTTCTTGTGGAAACACAAAAATTACTAGCTTTCATTATTCCAAAGTGTCAATACTCATGTTAAAGCCAATGTACTTCTTCATAACAAATAGAGATTTCTTAAGCAAACAAACAACCTGAACTGTCCTACTCCCACTTTGTTTCTAAGTTGTGTTTAGTGAAATGCATGACTACCTGTTTTGTCACACTCCTCTTGATGTTACGTAATTTTTTCGTACTTTTCACTTTAATTTATGTCATTCTATAAAAGAACTTAAAATGAGAAGGACCTATTTGGCCAACGATGGTATCTCCCCATTGGTGTTGAATTGATCCCTACTGTATCTTTTCTAACTTGCAACAGAAATGTGTTTGTATGATTAAAAATAGAATTTCTTTTCCCAAATAGTTTTTCAGAACAAAGAAAGTAGGTAGAGGATTTTTTTTAAGATATTATTGAGATACACTGGTCTTCAGCTTGCATTGTCCTCCCTCCCTTCTGACCTGTGCAGATGTTGTGGATTCCCTTTCACCACCTGATCCAACAGAAGAGTCAGCTCTTGGATCTAGGGATGTTTCTATTCCCAGTGACATGTGGAGATGCCAGAAATAAAATTACCTGCACACGGCAATATGGGGCGAAGTCAGTATAGCTACAACAGCATACTCTATCATCACATTTAAATACAGTTAAAGAACCTGACTTTAAATACACTTTTTTTCTCACAGCCTCTCATGTGCTTCCACAATACTTGCATGCTGTTGTGTACACAGAACTTTGGACTTTATTATGTCTATATCCTGATTTGAATGCCTTTGAGAAGAGGACTGGACTGGACCTCCAGATATTCTTTTCAAGCTAATTTTTCTACAAACCTGTAAATTATATACAATATGGTCTCTAAGTCAAAATAGACTCTTGGATGAGCATTAACTACAAGGACTAGCTGTCATAAATATAATTTTATTTTTGTCATCAAATAAAGCACTGTTACCTCTACACCTCTACACTTCTTTAATTATTAGATCAGCATATAAAATTTTAACATTTCATTAAGGCGTATCAGGTGCAAATGTCACTTGATCATAACATGCTATCTCAGGCACTTAATTATCAACTTGATCTCAAAAACACCTACTTGAAAAACACACAAAAGGAGGGAAACATGAATTCTGCTTTCATGGATTCCTTATCTTGGTAAATCTATGAGCCTCATGAAATTTCACACCACAGACTCTTCTCAGTTTTTTAAGAAAAAAACCCACCAAAACACCACCAACTGAAGATCATCTCAACCACCTCACATCTGCTACAACTATTCCAGCACAAGTCAATGATTAAAGCCAGCCCAGGTATATTTGCACACCCTGCACCTATACTGACCTATACTATTTTGATGGAGACATGTGGCATGTCTTTTATGGTCTTATTGGCAAACAAGAAGATGACAGAAAAGAGAGAAAACTCATCCAGAGGAATGAGAAAGGAACCACACCCCTCCACCTGGCCCACCAGGCAAAGACTAGTAAAGACTTATCTAATGCATTTACTCCTGTTATTATTTTTCAGATTGCTTCTCAGGTGGTAGCATCAAACTGAAATCCCTTCAAGCAGTGGCATCTGTCACAGACTTGAAAATTACCATCATACCATTTACCACCATCAAGGAGACCCTATTCTTATTTCCCCTTCTCACTTTCTTTTCTTTCTTGGCCCATAGAAACAAAAGTCTCTAAAAGAAAAAGTCTCTCAAAGAAAAAAAAGTCTCTAAAATTAGGGAGTAACATGGACTAGAAATGGTAGTGTTAACACTTGCAGATCTGCTTTCAAGCCACACTATTAATTTCAAAGTATCTTTTGTATTAGAAGAGATTCAATGACTAAGTAATACTAAGATCCTCCTGGAAACTATGCTAAGGTACATGGAAAATAAGGAGATGATTGGTAGAAGCCAACACTGCTTCACTAAAGGTAAATCATGCCTGAAAGATTTGGTGGCCTTCTGTGATGGGGTTACGGTGTTGGTGGGTGAGGGAACAGTGACTAATGTCATCTACCTGGACTTGTGCAAAGCCTGTGACACTGTCCTGCCCAGCATCTAAGTACCTAAACCAGAGAGACATAGATTTGATGGATGGACCACTCAGTGAAAAGGAATTGGCTGGATGGTGACACTCCAAACAGTTGTGGTCAACAGTTCAATATCCAAGTGGAGACCAGTGACAAGTGTTGTTCATCAGGGGTCAGTATTGGTATTGACAAACATCTTTGTCAGTGACATGGACAGTGGGATCAAGTGCACCCTCATCAAGCTTGTCATCAACACCAAGCTGAGTGGTGCTGTTGACACATTGGAGGGAATGGATGACATCCCAAAGGACCTTGACAGGCTTGAGGTGGGCCGGCAAAATTCAACAAGGCCAAGTTCAAGGTCCTGCCCCTGGGTTAGGTCAATCCCGAGCACAAATATAGGGTGGGAGGAAAACAAATTGAGAGCAGGCCTGAGGAGAAGAATTTAGTGGTCCTGGTGGATGAAAAGCTGGGCATGATGCAGCAATGTGTGCTTGCAGCCCAGAAAGCCAACCACATCCTAGGCTGCATCAAAAGAAGTGTGGCCAGCAGGTCAAGGGAGGTGATTCTTCCCCTCTACATCACTTGGGAGATCCCACCTGGAGTTCTCCACCCAGCTCTGGGGCCCCCAGCATAAGACCAATTGGAGCAANTAGTTTCAAACCGTGAGCAGTTTTAGATTAGCTGTATGGAAGAAATTCTTTACTGTGAGGGTGGTGAGGCACTGCAACAGGTTGTCCAGAAAAGTGGTGGATGTCCCATCCCTGGAAGTGTCCAAGGCCAGCTCTGATGGGGCTTTGAGCAACTTGGTCTAATGAAAAGTGTCCCTGCCATGGCAGGGGGGCTGGAGCTAGATGGCCTTTAAGGTCCCTTCCAACCCAAACCATTCTATGATTCACTGAAGATCTAAGAAAGAGCAAAAAGGGCAAAAGCATCGAGTAACAGTGTACTACAAAGCAGCATACAGCTGATTTATATACAAACCTAACTGTAATTTGAATAAGCATATCACAAGACAGAAGAAGTTGCACAATGTTACACAAGCAATGAGGTGTATCCAAATCTATTTTCCGTATCTCTGCCTTACAGTGACAAACCAGGAACCTCTACAATTGTAAATGATCCTCAAGTGAGGAACAGCTATTTTGTTGAAAACTATTTTTTAACCATGCAGGCCTAAATGCAGATGTCTAATGTTGAAAGAATCCCCTTCCTCTTATGTCTTCTAAAGAGATATATGAGGTTTTCAAGCAGTGACTGCTGAAAGCGTGGAAAAACAAGCCACTTAGGCAAAATTTAGGGATTAACAGATCTCAGTGCCACTGAACTAAGTAAACTTGTTTGAGATAGTACCATGTAAACCTTTTCAATTTCAGCTCCAGAAAATTTTTGTCATATGAAGCTAAGTTACTAACTTTCATTAATTTAAAATGAGATCTTTGGCAAATCAGACAGTAGTAAAGTCATACGAGTTTAACTGGATTATTTGATTTAAACAAAAGAATTTGAAATTACTTCATAACATAAATTAAGAAAATATTAAAATAGCTATTTCTAATAGAGAATCAAACTATTTCATTTGAAAGGACAAATATTGGAATTTTTTTTCCATTATTGCCCTACTTACAGTTTTTCATAATAAGACCTTAAAAAAGTTCACTGGTTTTAGTGAATTGCAGTTTATTTTGTCTTGGAACTTCAAGGACTTAAGACTTAATTCTGAAAACATTTAAGTTATGAGCAGCAGATGGATAGAACTATGAAATATGAACACCCAGGCCAGGAAATCATATAAGAATCAGGATTTTATTCTGCTATGCTCTGTCTATAAACAGACATCTTGCTTTCTAAAACATAAGATTTCTCCCAATGTTTCTGGCAGACATCTGCAATTATTAATATATAATGTAGCTGGTTCCCAAGATTTGCAGCAATGCATTCAAATTTATCTATTGTCTTGTATTATGAATATAAAGTTTATGTAGTTAAAGCAAATTTTTATATTCTTTATTTGCATGCAGATTTTTTTAATTATGTGAGTAAAATCACTGTGCATAGTTCAAGGCAAGCAAAAATATTTCAAGGAAGATGAAGGAAAGGAGACTGGTTGTATTTAAAAAAAAACATTTTCCAGAAGCAATCAAGATCTTACCACAAATAATTCTGGATATATCAGTTACACACTGCTTTGTAAAGGGAAAGGTTGATTAATACTGATATCCTATGTCTTTCAATTTGATACTGTTTTGATCATTAGTGTTTCAGGCTACCTGTAAACAGGAGCAGTAATCTGCCTCTAGAGAGGACAGTAAAATACTTCTTGGCTTATGTCATGGATGTAATACCTCTTGGGGAATGTTGTTTTTAAGCTTACCACAGCCAAGATACTGGTCAACCAAGAAACTACATACAGCAATAACATACCAAACTCAAAACTAGTATTCAGACCTTTGAGCAAAATGATAAAGCAATCGAGAATTCAACTGATAAAGCATGGGTTAATAATTTTACCTTAAATAGAATGGCTTGGGCTAATAATTATATATTAAATGGAACTGCTTTGAAAGCCATACTGGAAAAGTAAGTTAACAGCTGAAAAACCTAGAAACTAACACAAAATGCTTTCCTCCCCTGAATTTTCAATTACTTCAGTGGAACAGGATTAGGCCACTGGCTCTGTAAATGTAGCCATGCAAATGTATTGTCTCCTTGTACTAATATAGCTGTCTGGCAAATTCTATTCCCTGTTACCATGGTTCTAACATTTTGATGTTTCAGCAGAAAAGTAACAGTATGAGTGAATACTAACTGAGACATTTTTTAGCCATTTTAGGTTACAGTTAACAGTGAGGTCAAAATTTCTTCTTTAAAAACATTAAGCTATGATTGGAAATCTGCAAAACTCATACATGAAAATTCAGAATACGTATCAACCAAAAAAATGCCAGAAAGCTACAAATTTTGCTTTCTCAGTTTCTAGTCCTAAATTTTTGTTTACTCTTCATCCCTTAGCTGGTAAAAATGAGGAACAAGTGCAATCTTCTGATTTACTTGCGTCCTTACATCAAAATGCTACAGATGACTAAGAAGAGCACTCATTTCTCCTATAGCAAATATCTTTAAAGTCCAGTTTACAGTAGAAACCTTCCCTAGTAAGCAGTTGTGCCACTCAACAGCTCTTGGGAATGCAGTTTGTCTAGGAACCATGTTGTCTTGAATCATAAAATCATAGAGTATCTCAAGTTGGAAGGAACTCATAAGGATGGAGTCCAAATCCCTGCTCCTTGCAGGACTACCAAAAACTAAATCATAAACCTAAGAGCATCATCCCGATATTCCTTGAACTCCATAGTGGCACTTATGAAGGTCCATAAAAATAACGTTTTCTCCACAAATAACTCAAGGAAACACTCCACAAAAAACAGAAGGATTTTGGAATTCGGGATAGTTTATGCAATTTGCAGACAATGTGGGGGGAAATGCTTGGCAATGCACTGTGGGACCCCAGAACTCGGCATAAGGAATTTCAAGAGTTTAAGCTCAGCTTCCCCCAATTCCTATTTTCTTTGCAGGGTTTTTTTGAGAGCCCTTGGTTCTCCCTTCATTTCCTCATTTTAATACTTCCACGTTTTCACACTCAGTCTATAATACCATTAGAAACATATATGGAACAAATCAGTGGAGTTCTTATGCCTTTTTCATACTGCAGTACCTGTTTTCCCTGAAAATTCAGACTTTCAATTTTATCAGGAGATTTTTCAAGAAATACATAAAACTGAAGAAAAGTAGAAGATGAAGGCAGAAAACAAAACTTGCCATGAAGTAGAACCATTTGACAACTGGTTTAAACACACCAAGACTCATGATATTTAGCTCTCAGTACAATCATGATGCAAATGTAGCATGGTCAATAGCAGAAGCAAAGCTTTCACATACAGGACATTGCAATTCCAGTTCTTAATTGTGTGCTGAGTTTATATCAATACCTTTCAATAGAAACACCTCAAAAATCAAAAGCCTTTACACACTGAGAAATTAGTGGCATACTAGCTCTGGGAACCTGTAAACCCTGATTGTTTAGTAGTGGTTCGCAACTTGGTGTTGACAAATCTCATGTATTATAAAAAGGCATAGTATCATATATATAGTATATATGCCATTATAAAGGTGCAATTGTGACCCTTGTAATGTATAGCAAAGCAAACAAATTAGTTAGCAAGGTACCCCATTTGCAAGTCTCATAACTTCCCAGTACATGAACACAAGTGAGACTTTTGAGTAGTTACATGAAGGGACACAAAGGAACTTTTCTGAAATTATGAAATCTATGTAGAGCTCACATTTTTAGGAATCCTTTTGCAATATAGTAATGCAAAGACAGTTTTATAAAGAGAGTTACTCCATTAACTGTAATTCTCAAAAAGCTGCTCTATCTTTTCTTTCCTAGTTCCTGAAGTGATTCACCTGGCATCTGGAAACAAAGATACATGTATTGCTCAGTGGCTTCTGATGTATATTTGGTAAATTAAAAACACCTCTAAAACCAAAAATAAAGATGCTTTCACTGAGAGTAGAAACACTTGTAATTCTGAATACAAAAGAGCAATTCCTGGAAGCCTCAGAAACATACTCTGATATGTGTTATTGGCAGTACTGCTTTTAATCTGCTTATTCTGCTCTTTGAGTAACCTGTAGTTATGATTGCTAAAAAACCTGAATTTTGAGTTAATCATTTTTTACTGATTTTGGCAAGAAGCACAGGTATAGTAAAAGGATAGTTCATATCAGTTTTTTAAACAGAACAAATACATCCATTTTTTGTAAAAGAAAGATTTATTAACTGTAACAAATAACACATAAAATTACAAATAAAACATGCAGGGTGAATGAGTCATTAACATATGTGCACTCTTGTCATATGATTTTATTTTCCACTGGAGTTGGCTAGAATTAACACTGTGGCAATCTGTGCTGTCTCCTGGGCAGGTATGAGGTAAAGAAAGAAGGTGTATGGGATGAGACCAGCTCTGCAGAGCTGTCTATGAAGCACAGCGACTGCTGCAGTGAGATGACTGGGTGTTTTGTCCCATACTGCTTTGCGGTGCCTGCACTTGGTACATCAGGATACTCAGTCTTCAAAGTAAATTGTTCAAGTGTGCCTTCTCTCCAGCACGTTGTGTCATAAAGGCCAAACAGACCTATGGAAAAGATCTACCCTTTTCTTTCTTCTCTTTCTTCTACTCATCATCTGCTTCTTCTCAGTCAAGGTCACTGATAAGGAACAACAAAACAAAAAAGGCACTGTTAGATTAGACAGGTCATAGATAAAAATCTCCATCCTTTTCCCACTTATATTTTTTCTCATAAAATATGAAATGGGTCAGCCTCATAGTGAGCAGTTCAGAAAGTCTGTCAATGATGGCTACTTTAAGTCTCGCACCTCTTGAAGGGCTGGCAAACGGAGAGTGTGGGCTACCAGACATATCAACTGTACAAAAATGGCAGTAACTCTGACTAAATGGGCAGTGATCTGTTCATAAAGTGCAAAGACCTCTGAGAAGGTTCTTCAGAGCAGCTGGAGTTCACCCAGATGTGTTACCAGCCTGAGCTGATAATGGTGAGGCAGTAACACAATGTAAAAGGAGAATTAGAAGAGGCTTTCCTCACTCTCAGTATTTAAAGAATACTCACTGAAAAATGCTGACAGTGTCCTGAAGATAAAAGAGAATGTTCATGCAAAGATCAACTTGAAAATCCGTGAATGGAAATGGATAGCTGCTATTGTTTAATTCAGTGAGTAGCTTCTCTGAACCAACATCAAAATGTCTCTGTTTCCTTAAATAAAAAAAATGTTTTGAATTTGGTTTACTCTCAGAAAGCAAGGGACTGCATGTACTACATATCCACATTTTATTCAAATAAAACGTGGTTTTGGCACCAGTTAAACACTGCTTTTAGCAGTCTCGTTTCCCCCGATTTAATGTCATACAAAAGTGTCTGCTTCACTGCCATTGTTTTTGCCCCTGCATGACTGATATTTAATCATAGGAATTCTACATGCCTACATACATTTATGTATATTTAGAACATATTTTGAATACTGGGTGTGGCTTATTCTATCTTTGGGGTTTTTTACTTATAATTGACAGTGTATATAGGAGTGCAAAAATAAAGTGGCTATTTGAAAGGCGTTTGTTTGTTTCCTATCCTTTTACAATGAGACACTATTCTAAGAGAGGGATGGAAAAACTGAAGAGAAAGAATGAGTTCTTACAGCAGTGAAAGAATGTTTGCGGAAAAAAAACAACTAAAAACTAGCAGAAGTAGCATATAAACCTACCTGAGCTTTCTTTGCTTTTCCAGCTGGTCTTTGGGTCCATGAAGTACTCCTGACTTCCATCCAAGTACACCTCCTGACTCCTCTGTTTAATCCTTCTCAACATGCTTGCTGTCTGTACCCACTTCTGAGGTGGTTCTTCTCTTTTTTTGTGGTCATATGTCCAGTGGTGGTGGAGTTCTTTCTAATTTTCCTTACCACTCAAATTCTGTATATTGGTTGACAGAACCTCAGTTTTTCCACTAACAGTTTCCTTTTAATTGAATGTTTGATTCTTTTTTTCTGTTGTGACATTGTTACTCATTCCTGTCCATCACAACCTCTCCATCTTATACTTGCAATGTCCAAAAATCATCTTAGTTTTTGTGAGAATGCTGCAGCCTGGCCTGTGCCCACTATCCCTGAGGACTGAAGCATGCTATTTTCCTGGAATATGGAGGCCCAGTAACTCCACAGAGAGTAAAGCCCTTTAAAATCAAGTAGATCCAATCATACAGCATATTTTAAAAGGTTGAGAAAAATGTTTATTCATCACTGGAAGTGATGAGATCTGGAGTTTGATGAAAACTGGAGTTTGATATTGGGTGCAGGTTGCCAAAGGATCTGATGATCATGAAATTCCTGACAATTTTAGTAAATTTGTTTCTTTTAGTAAATAAGTAACACATCAACTGTGCAAGCATCTTACCACTGGTGGAACAGACAGGTTTTTCAATGTGTGAGGATAGTTTAACTTGACCTGTGTAAACTCTGGGTGTTTCCTAGCAAGACATGAAATGGACTTTGTGTTTGCACATGCTGAAAAAACACAAACATTACTTTTTAGTGTCAACTCTAAGCCCAAGGAATTTCTTTTGTGGATTTTTAAGTCAACTGTGTTTCATAAGCAAGACACTGCAGAAATATCATTCTGAATTCATAACAACTTTTCTTAGACATACCAAAAGCACTACAAAGATACACAGAAAACAAAAAACCCTGCACTCAACCTTTTCACTTTCTATGACATAACTATGGTTATGACATAACCCAAAAGAAAATTCCGAATATTCACGCATGGATTGCATAAATGACAGCCACAATGTATGCAAAGTTGTTATAAACATACTTTCATATTTAAACAGGGGCCTTTTCCTCTTCAGACAACAGAGGAATTGTTAGTATCTGTGAAAATATTACTAAAACAAAATACCAGTGCTGAAAACTAATACATTGGATTTAACAACTAATTCTGAGGAATCAGATAAGAAATAAAAGGATGAGCCATCACTTCATAGTATCACCAGAGGCCTGGGAAACCCCTTTCAAGGGTATTCCTTAAGTGAGAGAACGCCCTGCTGCAGCACTGAAAGGAATGCCAGAACATCTACTCCCTACAGTTTATCCTCGTAACAAACCTTGGAGATCTTATCTTTCTGCACTTTGACTATTTTATTTGAACCGAGGAACTGTTCAGAAAGTGACAAAGATGGACTAGGTTAAATGCTGTAACATGGTACTTATTCACACTACATTAGTCAGGGGAACACTAAAATTAGGCATTAAATTTTATTCCCTTGGTAATATCCTCCAGTATTGGCTAGAGACAGGAGGAGAAAAGGAGATTTCCCTTGGAAAAATAAAGCAAACTATTGATATGTAACATAAATATTGCAGTATTACATCTTTCAAGCAAGTATCACTATTTCTGTTAGGGAGGACGGGACATGGGGGAGACGATATCACCAGAGAGCCAGGAAAAAATTAGCCATTCAGTGAGCAGCCTAAAGGCTTTTTTACATGGTTACTACACTCTCCATTACACTCTGTCTGTAAACAATCTTATTAATTACAAAAACATGAGAGAGTGAAACATGGTTTCTTTTGATTTTACTGGAGCTGCATGAGAAATATATTTGGCCTCTCACTCTATAAAATGATATTACAAGCCTGTTCCAAAGCTCTCTTTCCTCTCCTTGCTCTTTTTCCTTTGGGGTCAGGAGCAGGCTTATGCAAAGTAGGAACAAAGCACCAGCCTTCTTAAAAACCTATCATGAAAATAATTTATTTTTTTCAAATTGCTGCTTTGCACGGATTCTCTTCACCACTGTATGAAGCAATGGACAGATTCAGACTGAACCAGCTGAAGTCATGCCAAGTGAACATACATCTGTAGTATACCATGCCCTCTTCAATCAACTTCCTGATGAAAAATGCCATGCTGACATAAGGTATGAGAAATGCAGAACGTAAATACTTAAAAAAATAATAGACCCCAGTGCTGGTTTGGTTGGTAACCTGTGACCTTACAGATGGTTATGAGTTTGCCTGGTGCAGAGCTGTAATCAATTTCGTTATGAGAGACCCTCAAGAAACATAAAATTTATCCTGAAGGAAACTGGTTTCTGAAACCAACTGCCCAGATGCATTAGGCAGGTGGGAGTTTCAGCAAACCAAAGGGTCTACTGGCAGACACAACATTGATTTCTTATTGTTTACAACCTACCAGACAGCTCTATACTGACCTGATTTGATGGATCTTTATGGCGTGCCCTGCAGCCCTGGTTATTTCCACAACCAAGTTGGCCAGTTTCCTTACTTGGTGACTGTTCCACATCTGCAGCTTCAGTGCAAACATACTGAACTAGTATAAAAACTGCAAATCTGATCTGAGATCAGATTTTAAATCCAATCTAATAATAGTGTTTACTGTTTTCATGACCAGAAGCACGATCCTTCTTAAGGGATCAAAAATCTTTTTGTGATTTTTGTCTGTCTGTCTCCACATCCTACTCCCCTCTCAACCCCTTCATTTCAGTTTCATTGCATTTTGTTGTTTTTTTTCTCTATGGCTAAAATAGGCAGAGTGGTTCTAATCAAAGCAAAATACTGTGAGGGATTCTAAAGAGGTAATCTTTGTCAAGAACCTAAAAAAGCTTTGATTTGCTCTCCTTGTGACTTTTTAATCTAGGATATGTGAAAAGATTATGCTATTTGGTTTGTACCCATTCTCATTCCATAGAAATCTGGCCGCACTTCTATTTAAAACATCATTGATAATCTTATTAGCATTTCTCATCACTCCTATTATGAAAAAGAAAAGATCAGCAAGTAATCCACAGCCATAAAGTTTTCTGATACTCTACTACCAAGAACATCACATCCTTACTGAAAGTTGATTAAGACGATGCAAACATTTATCAAGCTCAGACAAAGAGGTCTTAAATTCAGTATTTCCATGAGGAAATGTTGTATACCAATTTAATATCAAAGTACTTTTTCATCACTGAATGTCTCAAAAAACAATGACTGTTCTCAGAGTTGATCAAAAAAATAGATTCTATCACAGCCAACTTTGTTTTATAAATGTGTTCCAGCAATGCACTTAGAAAGAAATGCCCATGCTGATCTCCCATGGAACTGTTGATGGATGGGAATTATATTTTCATTCTTTTGGAGTCCGTATAAAAGCCTGACCAGTGCAGACCAGTTTTCGAACCAGTACCTTTTCTGCCATTCATATGGCAAAGTTTCTGTGCCGAGTTAATAAACTGCCACATACGTGTATGCATGTATGTGTATGTAATCAAAATACTCCTTCACATATCTTCTTCATCTCCTCAACACAAAAAATTAACAAAATAGAAAAGAAGAAGAAAAAAAGAGACCCTCAAAAATAGTCCTTAACAAATCCAGAAAAATAATACACCTCTGATTACACTGAAGTAGCTCCTCTTCTTTCTTAATTGTCTTTGTCTCCAAACACACAGTTGTTCAATTCTGTAATATGTCAGATCCAAGACTATAGAGTAAAACAACAAAGTCACACAATGAACTAAGAACTATTACAATAAAACTGATACCCTTTTTGAAAATGTGGGCATGTAACTGGGTATTTGAATCTAAAACAAAGAAACCACTGCAAATGTTTAGCATTTAACTATTGCCCTTATTGGTGAAAATAAAGGGGGAAAGAGGGGAGAACAACATTCACTCTCCAGAAAGTTCAAGCTGTAAAATTCATACAAAATCAAATCCACTGTTAGATTAGTTAAAACTAATTTTATAGTTACTCATTCCAATTATTTGCTCTTCTCTTTGTTTCACTTGATAAATCAATGTAGCTTTTAGAAAAACATAATCATTACTTTTTTCCCCCCAGTGAAAATCCTGCTTTATTACATACAGTCTTGCATCACTCTGCATTTCTAGTGTTCAAAGTGTTGTGTTACCATCCCAATTGTTTTTAAATGTGTCATATTGCAAACATATTCACTAGACTACACCAAAGCAACCAAGTTTAACCTTATCATTCCAAACTTGATCAACCTTAATAAATCATCAGGGGGATCTGCTAACTGCCTACTAAGGGTTAACAGTTTCTTCCAATATTTTTTTTTTGTTTGCAGAGTGGCATGACAAAGACTTTTAGTTTATTCTCAAAAACTGCCAAACAAATATCACACAAAACTGAAATGGCAATTAAAAAGAAAAAAAAGCAGAGAAAGGTAAAAACTAAACATCATTTGGAACAGTAGCTGTTGTTCTCTAAAACAAGATAATTAAGGGTAACAAAACCCCCACACCACTCAAATTAAAGCAAATAATTTATTAAATTGTTTTAAAATTAACAAGAACTATGTAAAGACAATTAACAAATAATAATTTATACTTAACCCCAACCCTAACTGCAGTTTCAAAATTAGGTCAGTTAAAATTAATATCACCATTTTTAAGGAGATTAGGAATTATTAAAATTGGATAAAAATATTCCTAAGTGACTAGATGAAAAAAAGGAAATATATGTTTAAGTCCTCCATATTTTATACACAGCACCAGAATTATATAAGAAATGCCTATCAATGGATACTCTGTTCGAGAAGTGGGATTCTAGACTGACTCAGTGTTATTATCTGGCAAAAAAATATGTAATTCAGAGATAGCTTGTTTATTTTCTTCTTTTTTTTTCCTCCTCTCAAAAAAGAAGCCTTTGTAGGGACACATATATAACAGAGATACTTGGAGCTGAGAGAATCACTAGTAATTTGTCAATCAACAACTTAGGTTTTAGCATTACTGGTGAGTTTGTGTTAAATAAGCTTTTTTTTTTCCTTTCAGCCAAGAAAATACATACCATACCAATCAAAACTAATCACAGCTGGGCTTTCATTGAAACAGTAGTTGCTACTTTTACAGGTCTGCCCACATTGTTCTAGAAAATAGGAAGGAGAAATCTGACATTTCTAGTAGTCGTTATTAAAACAACAGTCACTGAGAGCTCGATCCCATTCTCACTGGAAGCAATGTCAAACTCCCCATTGACTTCAGGGAGAACAGGATCGGGCCCTGAGCTGCTCAGCCTCCTCCAGCTCCATGCACAGGAGAATGAGTTGAGGAGCTGGGGTGGGAGAAGTATAAACCCCAGCTATTCCTTTGTTAACTGCCCAAAGAGTTGAACTTTCCATCACTTTGCCAACAACAGCAAAGTGCCCTGCAAACAACAACAGTGTTAAAAGGACATATTTACCTTGAGGGAATAGCAAAAGGAAAGCCGTAGAACTGCAAAACAGAGTAGTCCAAAGGAATTATCTATGCATGCAGTCCAAACGTGCACCTTCAAGTAGGCCACAGTCTGTCAAGCAGTCGTCTCGGCACCAGCCACCCTGCCTTCCATCTTACGAGATTCACCCAGAAAACCGACAAACCTGCTCCACGACAACAAAACTCTCCTAATGCTTTTGAACGCCCACCATTTGTTCTCCATTCATCCAATCAACTTTCCACTGCACATCTTCTCCTGCGACTGAGGCTCAGAGGCAGGATCCCTTCTCATCTGTATGCTAATTATTTTGCCACATGGACAAAAGTAATAATGCTTTCAGACAGGAAACCAACGGGCCTGAAGTCGAAGGCAGAAATTAGTAAGTTTCCACCACTGAAGGCTGAAAAGATGGACATGCGTGCAGCTCTGTGGCTGATGGATCAGCTGTAACCTCCATTTAAGAGCAGCAGAGAGGCGACGGGCTGGAGAAAGCCTAGGCAGCGTAGCATGCATCAAGCCCGACTTCCCCTAGAGACCACATTACTGCAGCAGAACAGCATCCGTAGCAGATTGCTGACTTACCCCNGGGGCGCCGCGCCGGCGCCGTGTTGCACCCAATGGAGGGGAACGCCGAAACGCCGCAGCCGCCCGGGAGGGGAGACCGCTAAAAATACTCTCCTGCCGCTGTGCTGGCGTAAAATGGTGTCTCCGACAGAGAACACCCCCAACATATTTAAAAA